>VYZV01016465.1:59045-76485 GCA_013401275.1 Pandion haliaetus
GGTCCGACATTTTGGCGCGCGGGTCCGACATTTTGGGGCAGCGAATTCTTCCAGCAACTTCTTAAAGGGGCCGCCTCTGCAGCCCCCCTCCCCTGCCACCGAGGAAAACCGCGCCACACAAACCCATAACACCAGGGCTGACTAATTTTATGCATATCCTTGGGACAGTAAGAGTCAGTTTTGCGTACCCTCCTGCTAAGAAGTCTTGAGTAGGCTTTGCCTCTGGCTGGTGTTCAGTGCCCAGAGTCTCTGGGGAGACATTTAGACAGCAGTTACTGTTCAGCTTAAAGCCTACTCAGGTCAATAGAAATGAAAACCTTTCCTAAATTGAGGTTTGCTTTTAGCTTGTTATGCTGAGTATGTGACATCATTCAATCTTCTATTATTAAAGACTAAACTGCAAAATAATAGGTATTAAAATAATTACATGGCTTAGCAATTTCTCATTAAGAATTACTGTCACACTATTGCCAGCACTTGCAAATTATTCAAAATTTCAAGACAGTTTGTGTTCTTCCCCAAGAAGATGTGGAGCTGTGTAATTAATCACAACAAAGAATTAAATGCACTTAGAGATATAGATGTTTTCATAAGATCTCTTTAACAAGTGAATTTAATTCAACATATTATTTCAACAAATGCATTCTCTTACTTTTTTAAAGATATAATTAGTAACATTTGAATAATTTTTCTTTGACCAAGTCTATTTGACAATAAATATTGATTTGGAGAAAGTGAAACCTTTCATAACACAGGGTTAATTCTGAGCATATCTTTCTTTTTGATTTTCCATTAAAAATTTCCCATCTTAAAATTTTAAACACTTCTGAGTTATAAGTATAAATAAACGATAATATTTAGAACTTTTTTGTTATGCAAAGAAAAGACCTCATTCATTCTGAGGCAAGACTTAGATGACAGAACTGGAAATTTCAGGCTTGGTTCAAGGTGGGAAATAAGAACCTGTTCTTCAGTCTTATTCAGCTGCAATGTTTGTAAATCTATGGGAAAAAAACAAAAGGAAATGTGGGATACTCTAGTTGGTCCAGTCAAAGCTGACAGAAAATGCTAAATAAGCCGTAGAGCTGCTAGAGTTATTTCCGTGAAACATGATGGAGGTTTTTGCACAGGTAAACGGTGTGGTACTATTGCTGACAGGTAATATAGCAGAGAAGAATGGGTTGTTTTATCAGGAAGATTTCTATGTAAAAATCTCTCTCTTCTTCCTTCTTTATAAACTCCCTATCAGCCAAAGGAATCAAACTAATGAGTCTATGCTGAGAAGTTATTGAGAAAGCAGTATAACATATTATTATCCTCAGTAAGCTTTGCTGATGCAGTGCTTCCCAGGAAAACGCTTTGTGGAGTCCAATTTACCAATGTGCTATATTTTAAAAACTTTCATTACATTATGCAGTAGTGTGGGAACTGCAGAATAGCACTTTTCTAGATTTATGAAAAGAAATTAACGGGGTCAGGTTACATGTGTAGAATGAGAAGGTAAATGGCATTGTCTCAGGCATTCTGGCCAGTGCAGTTCGTAATTTCTTGAACATCAGTGTACTTGGAAAGGCAGAGATAGCTGAACTTCAACTTGTCCAAGTAAATTTCTTAGAAGAGCAATAGCAGATTTGGTATGAACTAGATGATCTCTTGAGATTCCCTAATCGTGAATTAAACCTAGGTGCTTATAGGAAAAGAAGTTTATTCAGCCATGGTGGCTGGCTGGGTGTCATTCTCAGCCTGTAATTTCTGAACAACTGGCCTATTTAATGTGGGAAGATGTTGCTCTCAAATATGTTAAGTTCCTGAAAATGTTGTGAAAATTCATGGCTGAGTGAAGGAGAGAATTGAAAATTAGTGTCAGAGTGCAGGTAAAACTCAGACATCAGCTACAGTCAAGTACTTTCTGCAGTGGCTGGGGACTCAGACTTGGTGGCTGAGCTGGAAGGGGGACTCAGACCACCAAATGGTGGCCAGAGATGAGGGAGGGAAGACCTGGAGAGTGCTCATGGAGTCAAGGTGTTCAAAAGGGGCTGCAGGGTGAGCAGCCAGTAGTTCCCAGAAGCAGCACACAGAGACCAGGACCAGAGCAAAGTGAGGCCAGAGGGATGCTGAAAAGGTCCTTCAAAGCAGGCAAGTATCTCACGGTCCCAAGAGGAGGAGCTGTGTCTCCAAGGCAGAGACAAATTTCTGGTCTAAGTCATGATATGTATTGTCTATGTGCCTCGTGACAGGAGTGCTTCTGATGAAGCACTTTTTTTCCTGTTGAAAATTGTTTTGTTATATTTTGCAATAAAAGATTATTCCCTAAATTCTTCAGAGAAAATAAATAACAAGCTTCGTTTTTCAGTCAAAAACTATTTTGTATTTCAATGAATGCTTAATGTAGATGAAATTTTAAAAATGCATTTTTTTCAAACTCCCCCAAAAAATCAGTGTGCTTTGATTGACCAAAAGGGAGGTTTTGGTTTACTTAGCATGCTTCTAAAAAACTGGGGGAAAATTCACTGGTTCATATCAAAACATTTTTTCCAAGTTTATTTGATCTGCAGGTGCACTAAATCATTGGTTTGTTCAGCGCTAGACCAAAACTCATCACAGAGCTCTTCGTCCCCCAAACACATTAACATCTTAAATGCAAAAGGGCTTACGGATTACAATGATCTTTTTGTCTAACCTGCGTGACACCGACCTGCATTCTCGAGTGGTGTTAGTCAGAACTGGGTTCAGGGATGCCAGTGCTGCTGTCTTGGAAGGAGTTTGGCTTGCTGCAGAGCTGCCGTAATGGCAGAGCAGAATGACCTCCAAATGAGCACAATTTAATACTTGATTCCCTATTTCAAGCCCAAAGAATAATGATTTCCATATACTCAAATGCTTATCCATAACTGTTGGTTTAATGAAAGAGATTACTTCACCCCCCCAACTGTTTTTTCTTGTTTTACCATCATAGTTAGAACAGCTTAAACACTAAGAATCAGGCCTATCTGAGATGTATGTGCTTTCCTTTAGCCTGGTAGGTCCATCAAGACACAGGCCTACAAACCTGCCTCTATTCTTTTCAGATCTGTACAACATTTTACCTGTGACTTAAGTTTGTGCTAGACTAGCCCTAAAGGAACAAAAACGTTTTGCTTTGTCCCTATTATGAAGCATAGCAGTATGGTCCCATTCTCAGCATTAAGAAGTTATTGGGTATTAGAGAGGTCGTCAGACCCTTCAGATAATCTGGACACAATAGCATTTTAATGCAAGCAGCAGTGATCTGTTTGTCTTCCTGTGACAAGAACTAGAGGGAACAAGTGAGTTACGTGACTCATTTTGAACAGCAACTCTAAGGGAAACATGAGAAGCAATCAACAAAATATCAGGCATTTCTACTCAAGAGCTCTACAGGATTTTTTCAATCAATCAAAATAAATACATTAAATGAATATTATGTATTCTGCTTGAAACTTTTCAGTGAAAATGCACCCTACATATAAGGATACCTGAACCTGTACTGGAAAAAACCCAAGGAACTGAAGCATGAAGCCAAAAAACAGAGAGAAAAGGCACTGCATAAGATATAAAGTTGAAAATCAGCCTATTTGAGACTGAGAGAACTGAAACCTACCTGAACTCAAGTCCACTTACCTCTGCGTACCCTGAGTACTCGTTTCTTTCTCCCTCTCTCCTACTGATCTCGTGTATCGTCGTTTGCTGCAGTGAAACTATTTAACCTTGCCTTTCATCTCATGGCTAGAGCACTCCCCAGGGAAGGGGCTGGATTGATGACAGATGCCCTCCAGTATGTTTTCTGACCACCAGCACCCAGGACTTTGGGGTTTCCTCCCCGTGACCCCTCACTCCTCCCAGGACCAGTGCAGAGCCCTGCACGCCCATTCAGGCTTCACACTAGAAAGCCTAAAGAAATGACAAATTTAATTGCTTATCCTATAGGTGCCTATGTCCATTATTGACAGTAGGTGTAGCTGCCTGAAAAAAGTCACAATAGTTAACCTTAATAAATGCTTAAAGCATGCAGTGGAAACACATAATTTATTGCAATAAAATAAAAATTGTAAAAGCCTTATTCCCCTTTTCAAGCAGACAAGGATGGTCAGTGAATATAACTAAGGAGTAAATATTCTTCTTGTCACCCTTTACATCTGGCATTTACAAGGAATGATTGTCTAGGATATTCTTTAATTAACCTAAACATTTCAGTTAGTGGCCAAAAAAATCACCTTGTGCACTATAGTTTTCTCTAGGCATCACATATATGAAGAGTAGTGATAGCTGCTATAATTCAGAAAAAAGATGAGACTATAGAAACTAAAACATGCCATATGAAATTAATGTTATTAATAATATTTTTCTTTTAATAATATTAATGTTCACCCTCCTGGATACACTACAGAGATTTCTAAATCAGTGCACATGTGGGTTCTTATTTAATTTTTAATATTTTTATGAATTTCTAAATCTCATGACACCTTTTGCTTTTCACTTTCGAATGGTACATTTACATGGGTAAAGTCAGAGAAGTGGCTTTGCATTTTCTCTAGTTGTGTGGACTTTAAGCCTGATGGATATTCTGAGGTAGCTTTCCACTATATCGCTATTAAATGGCCTATTGATCCCTACAGTTGTAAATACCTACAGCACGCTCATTTAGCAGGAATGCAGTTTAGCTAGAAAAATTAAAATGGTATAAATGATCCATCTGGAAATGACTGTCTTCTTGCCAGAACACCATTTGGGATCCATTCTATCCAGCCTGGCCCAAGCCACTGACACTATAAAAAAGTCTAGGGAGTGTATTCATTTTAATATGTTATATATTATGCCACCAAATTAGTCACAGTATCATTCATTTACAAACACATAATTGGGAGCCATGAAATGTAACTGTACCATGGACCAGCTGGGTAGCTGAGGAATCTTTCCACAGAGTGAGGACAGCTATAATCCAGCATTCAAGGCAGTCTGCCTGACTCTGATCGAGGACTCACACCTGGGTTTTCCAAATCTCAAGTGTGCCAGCTGCCCCTGATAATCTCTGTCTGTTCTTGTGCAGAAGTGTTTGTATATGTTTAATGCTTATAAAATGTTTGCAGGATCCTACAATAATGGGTGCTGAGAGACATGATCTCACACTGCTATGATATATATTGCTGTTAAGAGTCTCTGTGAAGTCTAATTCTGCTTTCTCCACCAGTCAGGTTTTGTTTTTGTTGCAATGTATCATGAGGTACATTAAAATTTAGACCCAATTCCGGTGTACCTCTCTGAAGTTAACTTTCAAACATTTAATTAATGAAAGCTGAATGATTTGCCGCATGAGAGTCACAGCTGCAAAGCTAAGCCAGTTTGTTAGGTCATTTTACAAGGGCTTGATGGCTAACTAGAAATTTGGGAGCTCCCAGTCAATCATTCATGAAGCCTTTTAAACAGACTTTCACATCTGCTCAGAAGCTACTTGAAATGAAATGTGCTCCCATTAATATGGCCATCATGAAAGATGAAGTTTTTTGTTAAAACTCTGTGTTGATGCAAGAACAGGTATTTTTTGAGTAATGCTGGCCCTCCTTTCCAAGCTTCACTCTTGGAGCATAACTAGCTGGAAGTAATCTTTCTTCTGCATGGGATGAGAAAGTTTCGAGGGGTGTTAGAGGTATTCCTTCCAAGTAACGTAAAAGATTCCTTAGAAACAACATAGGTGAAACCCGTGGGTTCTGGGGAAAAAGATTCCGGGACAGATTCAAGGAGCCAGTGGTACCATGCAGAAGCCCCTAAGGTGGAGCCGTAACCTTTTTGCAGTGGTCGTGCAGTCCTCATGCTGGATGTGACAGTCGATGGTGGACAATTCCTCTTTGTCAGTGACCATCAGGCAGCTCTTATTGAGGCTCATGGGTCAAGAGTGCAAACAGTTTTCCCGGAGAGCTGGGGAATTAATTTATTGCCCTCCAGTGAGCTCTTGCTCACTGACTCCATTTCAGTCCAACAGCCAGGAATATGTAAGGGGGTGTGAATTAAGCAATAGATGTCTCTTGTACATGAAGGTGGAACTAGTGCTCTAGCCAAAAATTTTGCAAAGCATAGAGTTAGAAAGAGCTGGAGTGAGTTTTAAGGTTGCTAAGACACTACAGTCTTCACTTCACTTTGTGATTAGACACAGGTTTGGGCTATTTCATGAGCTGTAATAATTTGCAGTGCAATCAAGCAGAGGAAAAAAGCAGTGTGCTCCCAACTACCTACAGGAATTCTTTATGCTCATTCTATTTTAACACAGCGGGTTGCTGCTTCACTGTTTCATTTGTATGCTAAGCTCTTGACAAACTGAAAATATGAGATGCGTTTGAGAAGGAAAGTTTATATGATGAAAATACTGTTTGTTTTATTTCAAAGATAAAATTGAAACCAAACTTAGAAACTTCCTGCGAGTTTTAGCTAGTACTACAAAAGGTACTGCAGAATTACCATAACTTCTCTTCCTGGGTACCTCCCTTCCTCCTTTTTCATGTAGGACACACAGCTGTAAGTGTAAAAGGTAAATCTTTTGAGTATATTCTGAAGAAAGAATATAGAGAAATAGGAAGAATATAGAGAAACCTTGAGTACTTTGCAAAGACTTTATGCCCATGAGATTAAATCATCTTAAAGCAATTTCTCTGCAAAATCATATGCATAGTTAATTCCTGTTCAGGATAGTTCACAGTCCATAGAAATAGCAACACAGACACCTTAATCTGACAAAACATATAAATTCATTTGTGCAAGCTCAGGAAAATGTTTTATGGTGAAATCTGTGTGCGTAGCTTTAATGCAGAAAGGAAAATTAAGCTAGCTAGTAGGCAGAAAAGCATTGGTGAGGACTGGAGTGAATGACGAAGAGATTTCCTCTCTTGCTTGAAATTAGAGACAGAAAGGATCAGGAGACTGCAGGAAGTGGGCAAGTATTTGGGCTATGATTATTAACGCAATCATTACAAAATACCTTCACCATTTTTGACAGGATGAAACCTCTCCTTTCCCATGCAATGACCTACTGCAAATCTTTGGGTTAGGTTTTGAATATGAACTTGCCCAGCAAGAGACTGTCTTGTGCCACTGAAGTGAATGGGAAATCTCCAGAAATTACTTGAAAAGGAGCAAGAGTAAACCCAGGAAAATAAAAACTTAATGTGAAATTTAGTTCCAATAAGATATTTCCATACTATTTAATAATGATTCACCTCTTTGAATTAATAATTCTGTTTATTTGATTAGTTATACATTCATTCAATATTCCTATAACATCACATTGTACGTTATGGAAGCTGCTTGGAGAAAGCTGTTCTTGAAATTGGACTATTAGATGAATTACAAGTACAAATTTTTCTCAACTACTTGGGGTTTATCTCAACTTTCCTGAAAACAGGGGTATTCACAATATTTCTTTTTTTAAAAATAATATGCATGAGTGAGAGCACAGAATTAATGTTTGCTATACATTAAGGAACATAATCTAGCCATTCATCATGCTTCTATTTTCTTTTCAGATCAGTTCCTCTTCCTGACTCTGTTTGCAGAAATTAACACCATGATTTTTTGCTAGGCAACCAAATTGTTCAGGTGCAAACATTCCAATGAAAAGAAGCAAAGTACACATTTACCTTTGAGGAAGGAAATGATAACAAATGTCAAATGCAAGTAGAACCATTATAGCCAGTAGTTAGCAAGATATGAAAAGTGCTAGTGGGATGAAATAATATCTTCTAAACAATCCTTAAGAAAGCCTGTAAATCCCCACATACATTGAAAATCACAGATAAAGATTATCTGTAAAAACTGCACATTTTTATTCAGCAAATTTATTTAATATGCTTTAAATCTAATTTAAACCAATGGAGCTATTGTTGTTTCCTAGTAGATGCATGCCATGCTGAGTTGGGCCTTCCAACGGTTCTGCGCTTGAAGGGTCTTGCTGAATCCCTTTGTGAAGTGAAATGCCTTACCCAAACACTCTTTTCAAGAAAGTGAGATTAAGTAAAAAAGCAATATGATTGTCAAACTTCTTCTGCCAAGTATTTAGCTACATAAAACAGAAATGAGAAAGAAGTTAGATTCAGATTTAAGACATTGATTCAGCAAAACAAATATTTAACTTTCATGTCCTTTGCTGCTGAACAAACTTTGCAATGTGGAATTACTAGCTGAGGTTTGTAATGCAAAGCATAGGTAAGATTAGTGTCTAAACAGGGAGCTGCTAATGGGAAAATTAAAAAAAAAAGACCCAGAGAAAGGAGCAGCTCAGGTGTGAGTAGACCAAAGACAGTGCGAAAGGAATTCTCTCTGTCTCTCCTTAGCTGTGAGTTCAGATGCTCACTGTCTGCATGGGACACTCACATTCAGTATATGCCCTGTTCCTTAGGTTCATAAAAGCACCACAGGGCTCTGAGAGACGTACAGAAAAGTCTCAGACTACGCTGCTGAAGATGTCTCACTCGGCACAAGAGAACTGAATGCTCCTGACAGCAACAGTAACTAAAGCCAAGACTCTTTAGGGAAAGAGATTTTGATGTTCAACCATTCAGACTTCTCCCTAGTGCAAGGAATGTTTAGGGGTTCCTGCTGAGAGGAGCAGCACCAAAAGGACTCCAACACCAAAAGGGAAATTCTGGGATATACTGTTCCTCAGTGGCTAAGCACACTCCTGACAGGTGAGAACATGAGATGTGTGTCCTTTAGGAAGGACACATGTTCATGGGCAGATGAGTAAAGGGAGGAGAAAGCCCTATTACCTCTTTTTTTGTAAGGAGTGCTTTAGGTATCTTGTTTTACGTCTCTGCGTGTGAGCGGGGAATGCCACATGCATGAATCCTGTTGCAGAGGTGTGGGATAAGGGGTCGAGTTTCTCTGCACCGCTGAGGGTAAGGATGTCCTCACCATTGCTGTGGTGAGGTGCTGCCCTGGGAATGGCTCCTGTCCCCGGGATGTGGCACCCCTTGGGTGTGTGTACCTGGGGAGGAGACGGATGCTCGTGCCTCTGGGCAAATGGTGCCTGCCATAAGTGGTGAATGGCTGCGGGTGGGTTTTCTCTTTCTTTTAATCTGGTTTGAAATATTTAACGTTTATTAGGAAGAAGCCAGTTTTAAGGATATTCTTCAGCAAATCTGCTATGTTTTGATTCAAGCCTGTGAGTTATTTCTCTGTAACTCTGATGACTATTCCGACATATAAGCATTTCCTCTGTGGCAAGGAAGAAGCATTTTAAATGGACGCATGGTCACAGGGATGTGTCACATGTCAAGTCAATTTATTTTGGGACCCAATAGGTTGAAAGGAAGCATGATGCTGTTTCACATGCTTCTTTATGAAACTTCACTTTAAAATTATTAGGCAAGGAGACCAGATGTCTTGGCTTTACCAAGGCAACCGTTTTTTTAAGACCCTATTTTAGTGTTTCAACAATTTTTACTGCAATGCTAAAATGGCTTTTTTTTGCTGCTATTAAGCAACTCCCACCCTGAAGTACCATCTGCTGAGAAATGTTGAATGTCTTTTCCATTTCTCAGTACTTAAATGTATTTACATAAAGGAAAAGAAATCATGGTGTGTATATGTCTGTGTGTGAGAATGTATGTGGAAAACTGCATGAGAGAAAGGAGATATTATGCTGTGGTATGCCTGCAGGAAGTAATTAATGGTAAATACTCCATGACGAACTCTAGCCTTGGCTGGAGCAGTCTGAACAGTAACATATACCAACAGAGAATAATTTATTTGACATTTGATTCATTTTTATATCACTTGATTAATAACACTTAACTATATATATAACCAGTTTAAGAGACACTGAACCATTTGGAAAGACCGGAAAAATATTAGAAAGTACATTATTGGTACATGTTATTCAGTCTACCAATTATATTTGTGAATGCATTATTGGTACTAACTAATGAATACAATCAATAAATGAAATCTGAAGACAGGAAGATGACTCTTTCTCATTTAATGTAATCTTTGAGGAATTTTTCCATGTTTTCTCACTTTTCAAAACTCCAAAGTTCTTAAATTTTATTCTTTGCATTATTACTTGCCAACATTTGTGATAGCACAAATGTTCAAAATCAACTTCAAAATATTTTTTTTCTAAATTTTAGCAACCCCAAACAAGTAATAACATCACATCTATCCATCTGGCCCAGTAAGGAATTTAAAATTGCACTGCATTGTGCAGAGATAAAATATGATTACTCATAGAGTCTGAGGATCTGTTCACACAAAGAATCAGTGAAGAGAGAACAAAATTATCACTACTATAAATTTATTTCATGGCACCTGGCAAATCCTTTACTTCAAAAGTGTCAATTTTGATGATTAAACATGTAAATTAAGAGCACTAAAAAAAATTAAAAGGAAACTTATTGAGCACACATAACCTTTGCTAAATTCTCAGAAATTGCTATTTGCTTATCTGCTTTGATTCTGCTGCTTAAATTCATCTTCTCCATGTGTAATAAAGTCCAGAAATATTGCCTCAATACTTTTACCACTGCTTTTCCATGTAAGCGTATCTCTGCACCATCCTAATTTTAATGAATTTGTCTTCTAGGTAGTAGCAAAAGTTAACAAATATAAACATTTAAAAAATATATATCTACAAAACCACATCTGCACCAATAGTGTTTTTAAAAGAAATGATAAATATTCAGATACAGTTTTGCTGAAGCTTTCCCAAATAAAAAAACATCAGTCAAAATATGATTTTTATATAGAAATTAGAAAGGAAAAATCTGTCTAGTGTAAATGTTGATGCACTTAAGAGTCACAGCTTGATACATTAGCCAGGAAAGTTTTCCACCATAGGTTAGCTAATGTTTTTATGTGAGAACACAATAGGCACCTGACAGTTTATTCTGAATAGTGTCCTTACAATGATGAATATCAAATGAATTCATATTAAAACATAAAATAAAGTGAATACTTTTTCATATGAAGTGGAAAGTAAGTCTGTATTTCCTTTGTTTTTTCTGTAGTATGCTGTTATTCTTGTTCATTTCTTCCAGTTTATCATATGGCTCTAACTAGTGATTACAAAATGGCTCTAAAGGCATAAAGGTTACTGTTACAAGTGCCAATTGAGCTGGTTTAATTTTTTTTTTTTCCGCAATGCATTTGTGAAGCACACAGCGGCAATTTCCTTATTCCCTGATAAGCAGGACTGCTGGGAAGTAGTTGGTTTTGATTAAGTGCAGGTGTAGGTTTGTACGTATTACCCTTTGAATCCTTTCTATACTTACCAGGGGAGTGGAAGCATTCTATTGCTAGAATGATTCGAAATGTCTTTAATAACATTTAGTATTTCTGAAAATTGCAGTTGAACTTACTGTCTTCATTGCTAAGCGAAAACTGTAACATTTTGATTGAAGCTTAGGTTCAACTTCTTCCTGTGCCGTTTGCTGTCAAGTAACGTGGGGCTAGATGGACTTTTTGGTCCCTTTTGGATGTAATTAACCCCCAGGTTGATTGCCCGGGAAGGGCCAGGCACTGCTCGCCTCTCGCACTGTGCCAGCTACAGGGAGGTGAACACCTGGATGGGACTGAAAGCAACTGCCCAGGCCTAAAAAAGAGTTAGGCAAAAGGGTTTCTGGGGAGAGAAAGGGACATCACAAGTGACAGAGACACATTTCAGAGATGATCAGCAGCACAACCGGGTCCACTGCTTCCCCCTCTCCTGCAGTCTCCTCTAAACAAATGCTACCTTCAAAATCAAGTACACAGTGATTCCCCCACCACGCCTCCCACTACTCACGCAAATCTGAAATCAAACACAAGCTGACTCAAACTGCATTTTCGTATCCCCTAATGACGTATTTATTTACCAGCTGCTAACCTTGAGAAAGGCGAAGATCAAGGACTGGTACAGCTCTCGTTCCAGAACAGTTTCTCTGCCTTTTGCCTTTAGCAGTCTTCAGCAGGAGCTATTGTTTTCAGCAAGTGGCTGTTCACTTCAATGGATAAATACAGAAAAGCTCATTTTCCAAAACAGAATCCTTAATATCATGCATCAGGATCAGTTTATCTTGAAATGCATGAATGTAATCTGTATAATGTTTGTTCTAACCTTGCTTACAAATTGTCTGATTTTTTTATTTCAAAAGAATCAAGAGGGTCTGGGGGCTATTTTTTTTATTGGTTTTGTGGGTTTGGGACTGAACTGTTTCATTATCCCTAATTATGCGATGAGCTCCTCAGAAAATAAAAGGCACATTGAAAAATAGCTTGAAAAGAACAAAAATAGCCCTACAGTTAATTATGTTAAAAATACTAAACACTTGTCAGCATCTCATTAGCATCTTAATGAGGGGAAATAACCCTCATCTGTCTTTTTTTAAAAAAAAAAAGTTGCTTTAAAAAAAAATCCCAACCTAGTTTGTAAATTTTGCACCCTGAAAGACATGGATAATTTCTCCTCATTAAAATCCTACTCACAGGGTATCTAAGAGCTGCAAAGTGTGAAGAGAACAGAGAGGCTTCTACTCTGGCTGTTATTCTGCTTGTGTCCTGGAGGAAGATTAATTAGACTGCAAGACCTTATATTAATAGGACTCATTAGAGCAATAGATCTGTAAAAGAAGGGAACGGAGGCTGGACAGCTATGATTTGTGGGGTGATTTGTCCAAAGTGACATATAAATTGCTCTCAGCCTGCATTTATTTTCTCAGTATAGTCTCTTATTTTTGCTGTGATGAGGTTATGTCCTGGGCCAGGCAGGTAAGAAGGATGAGTCCCAGAGCAGATCCCTCCTTTGATCGTGAAGGGTCGGTAAGCCATGCTCTTGGCAGCAATGATAAGAAAACGCTTCCCTGGGGCTGTAGCAGGGACTGACAGGAGGATGAGAAAAGCCATGTAGCTGCACTGGTCTAGGAAATGGCAATACCCGCACTGAGCATGTAACAAGATCATAAAATATCTTTGTTCAGATACTGCAGTGCTGGCGTATTAGTCTTGTATTTCATACTCCTTCAAAAGGTTAACATTACTTCTAATTCTTAAAATAGTATTTAAAAAATAAATTCTTCCACTACACTGTCAATGCTATTTAGCTAAGAAAATTATTTTGTTCAGTTGGATAAAGTAGAAAAAGGTCCGTTTTAAAAAGTTTAATGTTGATGAATTCTGACTTGTATCAATTCACTATGACGTTAGTTGAGACTCCATTTTCTTCTGTGTCTTCATGTCTGAGTTTGTTCAGCCTCCACATCCACCTAGTGGGAGCAATTAAGGACTATAAAATAATACATGGAAATTAAACAATCAATGTCATGAAATTTCGAAGTATTCAAAGATTCTATCATCAAACAACTCTTAAGAGTGGATGTGAGGAGAGAGGATGCAGGATATTTATGTCCCTAGAAAGGTTAGATACGATATTGCTCCTTCTTCATATCACCAAAAAAGGCTACCAGTCAATATGCTATTCCAGGCTGTTTCTTTTTTAAGTTCACTGGGGAATCCAAGGATTTTGTAGGATTTTGACTGCAACTTTAATACAAATGCTGTTTAATCTGGAAGAAGTTATGAGAAGCTTTTAAAATATGTTGCTAATTCTTTTTTCACCATATGCTGATAATACACAGTGCACTTTGAGACACCTGCAAGACTTTGGTCATCACAGGCTTTGTGCCCTCCCTACATAGGAAGATAAATTTAGTACACAAAAAATAACTTCCATATTGACCATTATATGCTCATGATAGCTAACTAGCAGTTCTAAACATTCTTATGTCTCAAGAAGAAAAGTAACTAGAATAACTTTATTCTGCCACCAATATAATCTGTCTGAGCAACAGGTTTCCCCGAGTTTCAATCTGTAGCTGCCCCTCCTGTACTTTGGATAAAAAAAATAATCTTATTTCCAGAGCATATTGATTTATGAACACCTAACAGGGGGAAATGTTTCTTCTGAACTGTAATCTTTGTTCCTTTAGGAACTAGGATGTCTAGGCAGTTTAATCATGTCACTAAAACTGTTAGAGGGAAACTGCACTTCAACCTAGACCTTAGCTATGCCTTCAGATACCAGTAGCTTTTCTTAGGGATTTAATACTGTAACTACAAAAACTCATCTCAAAACCCCTTCATCAACACTCTTCTGTTTCACTTCTTGAAAAGTATGCTATCCTGTTGCAAACACATGACCTGTTAGGTCTTATTTGACTGCAGTATTGCAAGTTAGACATCATAGTAGCTGAGTCTATGGACTTTTTTCAATAAAGCCAGTATGATGTTGCCTCTAATTTATGAATTAACACTTAATAAGTTATCATTTTCAGTGTAGAGGGAAGAAAAACAGGTGATGATAGGGCTTTTGATTTTACTACAATAAAATTGGAATAAACCAATAGAGGAAAATGAACGTAAAAACAAAACACAGTAATAACATTCGGGCTTACATGCTGGAGTCCTCTGCTTAGAGTGCATGATTTTACATAAATATTTTTAGATTTAGTATGATCTTACACTCCTTGAAGTTTTATGCCTAGGTAACTCAGGCCTGGTTACTTGAATGTTTTATGTGTTTTGAACTGAGTGGCTGCAGGCAGCTTATCTGTACAAAGTATTCGACCATTAAAAGACACCAAACCAGCTCACAGTTTTCTTTTCTGTTATATTCTAAAGTGATACTGATAAAACAACTGACACCCACTGATTACGAAACAGTACAAGTTCACACAGTGAGACGCTGTGGCTGGGGTACTTGGCTGGGCGCTCTGCGTCAGGGTCAGGCAGATGTTCTGCCATGTTCTGATGGAGCAAGCAGAGAGGTGTGCTCTACCGGACTGCTACCATGACTATTGATTACCAAATGAAAATAAGCTTCAGACCTATTTGTGGAAGGCCTCTGCAACCCAGAGGAGCATCTCCTGCTGATGTTATGCTTTGAACTCCTAAAAAATACAATCACACTTTTGAAAGGTTTGGGTTTGTGATATACTAAGTCTGCATCCTGTAGCTTTGCCTTCTTCAGAGAGATTTTGGAGGCTTATACTCAAAATGGTACGTTTTACAGATAATAGAGACAGCTGTGACCATATGCTGCCAGCCACTAAAAATCAGCAGTTAATGCATCACTGTGTGCAAGATTCCACAATTATTCTCTATGTTATGTAATTGAAAATAGCATCTACTAGCTTTTTAGTTTTGACCATTGTAGCTATAGAGACCATTATTTTTGTATAAAAAAACTGTCTAAAAATACATTATGCATAATACGCATCCATTAGTGTCCAATAATTAACACTTTACTCTGTCTGCATATCTTTACAAAGACTTTTTTTTTTTCCCAGCTTTTGCAGTACCCTACTGAGACAATCATAGCTACCATTTAGACAAGCAACAAACTAAGGTTTCATTACTTCAATTTTCCAGAGAAATTACATGATGGTAAATTGCAGCACATGGAAATACTTTTTGAAAGATGCAAAGGGAGGCAGACTTTATATTTAGATGAAATGAGCTACCTAGGTTTCCCAATGAAAGGCTTGTTTTATGCTCCAGCTTATTGTTTGCTTTATATATGTTTCCAGTATTTTAAATGATACAATGTAAAGCTATAGTCAAACCATGAGATGCACAAATTAAACTGGTAAATATCATAATGAATTTAGAATGCCAGTCACAGCCATTTATAATCTCCAGCAGCAAGTTTCCCAGCCTGCCAAACCCTTTTGCTTTAAACTGAATGTCAAAGCTTTATCTATTTTTGTTCTTGAACTCACTGCAGGAGTGCAATGCATTCTTTATTTGCAAACTGTAGGAAATTTTCCGAGTAAATACATAAATTGGCAAAATCTATCTTAATGGAAAACCTATTATTTTAATTACTAGTGGGTGGTGTACACTTTTGCTTTAGAGTTTTTGAATTAGTAATTAATGGCTTCATCGTGAAAAGCATTTATTGTTTTCATTTCAGGGAATTCAAATGAAGATAACTCATTTTAGAAAATGTTCAATATTACCCCAGCCTTATCAAAAGGACAAACAGTACCATATAGGAGCAAGGGGGCAGGATGCAGGTTTAAGAACAATTGAAGCCAGAGAAAACTTAACTGTGAAATAAGAAACAAAAATGTTTCTGATTATTGGTATTAATGGCTGTTTATCTTGCAAACTCTGTGTTGCCAAGAAGTAGAGGTCATCTTCATCAGTAAACTAGATGTATAACTCATTTACTGGAGGAAAAAACAGAAAAGTAACACAGCAGAAGAGTATAAGGAACCTGATTAGGAGACATGTCAAGCCCTGCATATTGTCCTAAAGCAATCATTCAGTTTTCCCTTACAGATACCAACACATTTTCGGCGGGCTTAGTTTAGAGCCCTTCCTTTTCCACTGCATGCCCCTACTCGAAGTGATGTACTTAAGACACCTTAAAAAGGCCACAAAGGTCTTGTAAAACAGGATACCGTCTATATAAACAACGCATGCCTTGCTAACAATGGTGCCCCTGAAGAAGAAAAACTAAAAGACTGATAAGAAAGGAACATCATACCCCAGGAAGTGCCGAAAGTTGAATAATTGATAATAGGCTTCAGGTCAGCAAAGATCTTCAGTAACTGGGCGAAAGGTAAAGGTGGCAGGGAGAGATCGCGACCACCAACTCAATTCAAGACCAAAAAGACTTACCACCACCACCCACCCCACTCCACCTTGAGCATGCACTGTAGAATAAAGTACCTTTGATTCGAAGTGGGGAAAACTTTAGCCCGACAGAAACTGTGGTAGATAAGCAACTACTGATAATAGTTTTGGGGAAGACCTTTGGAAACCACATATGTAAACTAAACTGTGTAAATTGCTTGCCCGTTTAGGTAGGGGGGGTGCTAGCTTTGTGGATTACCAACTAACCCCCACCTTTGTGCAAACAAGAATTGGAAGAAAATACCTCTGCTCGGTGTATATTGGCGTCTCACACACTGGGTGGATGACCCCACTTTTGGGACAACACAAGTAGCATCCAAGCATACTCCAGCAGGAAAATTTTTTCCTTTACTTGATGTTGATGTAACTAGTCCTTGGACTGGGTCAGATCATCACTGCTCTCTGGACTCTTGAAATTGTTTGGGTCGCTGGTGCTTATTTCGATTTTCTTCCTCTAGAGAGAAGGAAAAGGCCATTCCAATTTATCAAATTCACTGAGTCTACTTTAAATACTAGCCAAACTTTAGATGTGAACAGCAAGTTTTATCCTTATCAAGCAAAGGGTCACATTCTGGCTTACACACTGGAAAGCATACATACGAAAGAGCAGCATTTAAGAAAAAGAGAAAGAAAAAAAAGAGAGAAAACAAAACGTCAAAATCTACCTGAAATCAGCCTGTTACCTGATCCAAAAGTAAGTCCCGAAACACACAAAGCATGTTTAGAGTGGAGCATTGCTTTACTCTGCACAGGGTGCAAGGTG
>VYZV01016470.1:6290-32056 GCA_013401275.1 Pandion haliaetus
AAAAAAAAGACAGCAATGTCAGAGTACTTCAGTTTTACTGCGAGGTAAATTTAGCTAAATCAACCTTACGCAGATGTATAGCACTGATCTTGTAGAATGAAGTGTCTCGCCTTCACTATATTTTACCTCAGGAAAACTAAGGTGTATTAGGTACCCTGAGGTTAAAAGGAAAAAAAAAAGAAAAATAAAAAGAAAAGCTGCTTCAGCCATAGNTCACCTTCCCCTTCGGTATTTGTAGTGACATAATCCACATTTGTTATCTTGCTCTAACAAACTCATCTGTCTTCAGCAACGAAGGCAAAACCTTCTATTTTGGTTTTGGGGTCAAAGGAAAAGGTTGGAGAAGGTTATTAACAGAATCAAACATATTCAGAATTTCTGGGAAACCGTTCTGTTCTATTAAAAATAATTGATTTGTTTTTGCTCCCAAATTTCTGAGGGTTTTTCTTTTGCTTTCAATAAACATAATGTAGCTATTTTCTTCTGTTGAAGCTGTTTTACCTTTCCTTTGCCTTCAACACAAACTGATACATCAATTCCCATATCCTACTCCAGATTGCTCCTGAGAATAAAGTTATTTATGCAGGATAAAACTTGTACCTTCCTCTGAGGTTAGGGATCAGTCCCTCTTCCCCAGGAGATTCTGGAAGTGAATATCCCCAAACAGCAGCAGTCAGCAATTTCAAACCTGGGTCCTTTAAATGAAAGAGAAGAATCCAGGCTTTATAGATTAAAATGGAGGCATAGTCATGAAATTCATATTAAATATAACATAAAATCAGAACCAGACTAGACCTTTTTTGTTACAATTTGCTGACTAAGCAAGAATAAAACCTTACGTAGGAAAAAGGCCAGCTTCTCTTAAAACCAGCAAACAATCCCTCAGGCATCTCCCCGGAAATTGTGTAAACTTTTTCTTCTATCTTTTTAGGGGCCTTGTGTTCAGGTAAGAAGACTATTAGCCAGTGGGACACGAGGATTACTCCTATTCTAATAGTTGTGTATACAGAGACTGGAATGCCTTTCCAACTGAATTGTTCATTGAGTTTTGACTGAGACCAGAAGATTTACCTCCTATACATATTGCGAACATTTTAGCATATCAAGGGTATATGGTCATTTCAAAGAGTAATTCTGATCCTCTGCTAGGGGCTATAAAATTTTTGATTAATAAATTCTGCCTATGTAATTTCAAAACTCTCAGAAAGTTACAACCTGAGTGGCAGGCATTCAGCTCACAGTAAGATCTGTAGGGATGTTAACAAGTTGGCCTACCCCAGCTGGTACCCTTGTCCTTCCAGCTGTATCAGTTCGGTATCAGCTGAACCTTATTTAGAACATAGTATTAATCTGCTGATAATAACATATGGGATAAATGCATCACAGTCAGAGGCTGTCACAGCCTAAGCCAAACTACTGGGAAAAAAGTCCAGCACAGGAATTCAGAATATGAGACTTACTATTATCACATGGAATGCAGTGGTCAACTCCTCAGTGTTTGCAAACAATTTGAATATCTCCACCAAAGCAATCACACATCAAATACTCACAATGGATGTCTGCCATAAAATGTGGCAAACAAACCATTAGTGCAGATCAACCAGCATAGTCTTCTGCTCCATTATTTAGCATAACCAGTTATTTGCATACCTTTCTTATCGTTCAGACACCCTTGCTCCTCTCCCCTTTATCTTTTACAACCACTTGCTGTTATCCATCCTTGTGATTTCGCTGACCTACAAAAGAACACGTGACAGAACTTAAAGACAGAGAAAGAAACAAAATTAATTTACACCCATTTAAAATTACATTAGAATTAACAAGTGACCTTTTACTTGCCTCTAATTTTTAACTGAAATTCAATCTATTTGTACTCAGAGGAACATGTAGGGTGTGATTTTCGACACTGGCTCAATTTTTTTAGCTTAAGTGTAATTGGCCTCAGCAGAGACAAAAAAAGGCAAGCCAGGGAACTCTTGAAAATCGCAGTTTGTGCCAGATAAAAACACTGATAATATTTCCATTGAATTCACTGTGGTTCGAAGCTTAGTCCTGAGGACCAGCATGCAGCTGTAATGGCTAGTGACAGCAGCAATACACGAGAAGCTTACAAAATCCCTGCCCAAACACCCAGCACCATGGTACCATATCAAGAGTTCTCCTTTGTGTTATTGTCACCTGGAAGAGAGATAACACATGCTCAAGCATTACACTGAAGACTGAGGTAAGAGGGGCAGCCAGTATATCCACTATTTTGTCTCTCTCTACTAAAAAGATCTGGAGACAAACAGCAGAATGAATTTACCTCCTTTGTATTGGGAACTAAGCCTATCTAAATGGCCCCAGATCTAAGAAAGGTACAAAATCAGTTCAAAATAGAAGTCTGGCAGAGTATCTCAGATGGGAAAGAAGTTATACTGGCTTAGACCCTCAGCATGAATGGCAATGACGTAAAACTAAGCTGATTTATCAAATCATAAATCTGGATCAGTAAATCTGAGACAACCAAACACCCAATTACTGACTGTATCACTTAATGATCAATATGATGGAAAATGTTTTTAATAAAAGCCAATAATATACAAATATAAGGATCCAAGATATCTAATCCTTACCATACACTAAACCCACCTTTTTAAAGATAAATATGATTGTGATCTTCACTAATGTATTCTTTACAAGATATACCTGAAGGTGTCATACAAGTCCAGGGACAAGCTAGTCTTCCGTTCTACACTGACAGGCATGTTGAGATCAGCTGCGCGTTTGCTCTCCCCAAGCAGTGGATCAGTGCTGAATCCATCATTTTTGATGGCAGTTGGCCACATGGTCCTGCAGTATAGAATTGTTATTGGTGAAAAGATGCTGAATACCTCTGTACAACCAGTAACAAGCTGATGGCAAAGCCTTGCCTGCATCCCAGATGTCTGCAGCACTCCTAGGACCCATTTTCACATGCGTACACTTCCTTTTTAGTGGACTTAATGCTCAGCCTGAATTTAAACTGTCCACAAACACCATCTGCCCTTGTGACGAGCACTGTACTTGTTCCTTTGTGGGCTACCAGCAGCCCATGCTGGGACCTGGAAACCAAGCATGTTGCTGTGCAATCCAACAGATGGCTGTCTTGCATTTCTTTCCATTAACAATCACATTTGCTATAGAGAAACAACTGTCACTGTTCTCTGGAGTCTATTTCCCATCATGATTCTTCACAATTTTGCAAAAAAGAAGGAATAAGAAATTCCCAAAAGCTTTCCACCTTGTATACAGAGGAAGTTTAAACTATGACATGACTGCTGCACTGTTTAAATATGAGACTGCTACACTAAATATTCATTTTTTTCTCATTGGGCCTCATCAATTACTATACCAGGTTTTTTTCTACTTTTATTTAAACGTTTTCTGTCTATCTACACTCAGCAGAAATAAAATAAATGCACACAGATATAATCATCATCCAGCATAACTATGTAACAGTACCTGGTCTACACTGCCTAGGAAATCAGAAAAATGATCCAACAGTTTCATCTGGCCTTCAGAATCTATAAGTCAGCAGTTATTCATAGATCCTAAGCAAACTTGGATAAACACCACAAAAAATAGTGAATATTTTTGTCATAAGCACTGTCGGCTCATTCAGTTATTATTTGTGGCTTATTATTTTTAACTGCATATGCGTATCTGCATGACAAATGTTTTTAGCCCTGAAGACATTTATGATTCCTAAATACTTCACAAACAGTGAATAATTATCCATCCTGAAAAGTAATATTGCAAGTCATTATGGGTTACATGTTTTTGCTTATTTTCTCATTTTAACAGACTAAATTATCTAACCAAAGTGTAGAAACAGAAGACTTGCCTAAGCAGACAAATCAAATGCCTGAAAAAGTATCAGATTCTTAAAGAAATAGTAGCAGGGGATAGTTCATAAAAAACCTTTGTAATATTTATTTTTTTTAATTGGCAAGAGTTAGAAGAATTTTTTAGCAATTAACATATTCATAGAAAACCTGATCAGTTCAGGGACAAGACAAAAGGAAAAAAGATTAATCAGTTCACTAGTTGATCAAGAATAATTTTGAGACTTCTAGTCCATAATGGACTTAAAAAGATTTACAACTGATCACCATTGTCAGGGTAAAATTCCCCCTAGACTGCATTCTGAACAACTCCATTGTTCAACAGACATAATAAACACAACTTGAAAGAGTATTTAGTTCATATTAGTGGAAAGAAAAGCTAAAAACAAGCTGAAAAACACTGCTTAAAGATATTTGCATGGATACCAGTTTTAATTCAATTTTGCCTATATTCAAATTTGCAGTTGGCATTCACAGAGAACATGCCTATCAGACATATATCAGAAAATATTTCTGTAGTAGTCACTTGAAAACATATAAACATTTCTTCTTCATTACCCTCTGCCCACAGAAACCCTTGTGGAAGAATCCTCCCTGCACCATTCTAAATGCTTTAACCAAAAGCAATAATATTTTCGATTTGAAGCACATTCTTGGAGCTTCACGGAATTTGCACTCCTTTATATGCTGGGGTCAAAAAATAACATGCTTTCTCCTCTTAGGAAATACATGTAATGCAAAATAAAATGTAGACTTTACGAAGAGAACCCAGGGGCAAAACTAAGGACATAGGACAATACGATAGCATTCTGTCATTAAAATGCTTATAGTTTTGGCCACGTTATTTGACCAAAGCTGAAAACCATTTAGGGGTTCCATTGAAATTCCATTTTCAATTATTTATGAGTTTTTACACAAACTTTCTCAGAAAGTAGACTGTCTAGATTAAAATTATTTTTTAAATTAATATTTCTGGTGGAAAACAACACAACCAAACCACATAGAAAAATAGTTTCAAATTCACTGTTCTAGGATAAAAACTAGAATCCTGATTAAATTTTTTATGGCTCAGCCATTAAGAGAACAGACACATTATTACATGACTAACATGTCATATCAAATAAACTATTACCTCTACTGAATAAATGTTAATAGGAATTTACAGCTCAAAGTTACTCACATAATCATTCTAAACAACAAATACATTTGGAAAAAAAAATTGCAAATTTCAAAAGAGAAAGAAAAAAAGAAATTATCAAATTAAATTTCTGCTGTTACTTACCATAACACACCATTCTTCAGTATGCAGTTGCTGGGCTTACAAACCTGTTCTATCAGACGAAAGAGAATGATGGTGATAAAGAAAAATGTAAAAGGCTTGATTTTATTCTGTCACAACAGGAAAAAAAAAAATATCTACAGTCACTTTGAGGAGAGTTCACATGGTATCAATTCCTCATCTTACCTTTTCCCTCTCTTGCAGTAGGGGAACTTTTTTGACATTGTAGAGGCCAAACAGGAACACGAGGCCAGTGGATGAGTCCAGAGTCAGAGAGGAAGAGGCAGGTGATGACTTTGCGGAATGTCTTTGCCTGAAGTCTTTCATCAGAGTCCAATCTCCCCAAGTTGCCAAATATTGTGAGGATGATGGTGAAGAGCATGGACCTCAATAGCCCACCAGGATGGTCAGTGACTCGGAGCAAGTCAGCTGCATGCAGTACATTCACATGCTGGTGAACAAGAACAGGCAGAAGACCAGGGATGTGCCACTGATTGCAGTCATGATATCCCTGAGGTCCCTTATTCCATGCACCTTGACACTTCATTCTGCAATAACATTTGGAAACAGGAGGGTGAATAATGAGCCCCTGGGTTGAACCAGCATAGCTGTTTTTATAATCCTATGCTCCCCTGAACGGAACTCACATTTCTTCTGCAAGTGGAGAGAAGACAATCGTTCCTTTACTGTGATGCCTGTGTATATTTTTTGAAAGCATATATTGCACAGCAGGTTTTTCATCTGCAATAATCAATGGCCAAATATTTTTGTGTAGCAATAAAAAGAAATCAATGGCCAAGTTTATGCTGGAAAAATATCTAGCCCGCATTTATATGACAGCAGAATATATTAAAAGACAGCATATTTGTGAAGTGAAACAACCACAGGTAAATTGTTCCAGTAGTTGACACAGCTTGTAGTCTAAGGAAAAGTTTTATGGTTTACAGAAGTCCTTGCACAGTGGGGACTCACAAAGCAAACACCAACACAGTCTTTGCTGAGAACCAATTTCTTCTCAGACTCATGGCAACTCTTAAAATACATGGTCTCATTATCTTGCATACAGCAGTCTTCTTTCTTGTATGACTTTATTTATTTATTTAATCAGAAGACTGTTTTCTAGTGCCAAGATGCTGGGAATTGTCCAGACTGCTGGGTTCTGCTGAAGCTGCATGACCTCTTCACAGACACTCATCTGCATATCTGGCTGATACAGCAATATAGTCAGTCTCTCATCACAAGCAGGCTACCACCCACAGATGAATGACCACAGTCAGGTCTCCCTAAAATACTCCAATGTTACCTTGGCATCTAGATGAAACTTTAAATCCCTAGCACTCAAAAATAACTTCTGCTATTGGCTGTGGAGAAGAGTGACATTCTGCAAGTTTTCCCTGTAAGTGCATTGAAGAGGGCACTATACAGAGGGACACTATGGGATATTGCCAGGACTCCTATCAATACAAGTATTTACTCATTCCAGTCTTGGTGGACATTATCAATAGCTCCTTCTAAGCAGGCTGCATTTCATACTTACAGCTAATGCGTTCATAATGGAGCTATCAAGCCTTTTATTGTTACTTCAGTTTGCTTTCACATCAGTTTGGCTAAAACTTGGGGTTTTTCCCTGCAGCCTCCGTCCTTTCTTTTACCAAATTCCCTCCTGCTTCAGAATATTTTAACTTTCCGTGTTTCCAAGTTGAAACTAGTGAGACCTCATATGGAAAGAGAACAGACTAGGACTTCATTTCTAGATATGGACAGAACATCTCATGGTATGATGAAGTCTTCAAGAGTGCTCCTTACTCCCAGAACTCTTGAGTTTCTGCAGCCACTCATAGCCCTGCCCAGGAATTTCCTATTAGGAAATCCATCACAGTTTTTGATGTTGGGGATGATGGGTAGACTACATTCTTTGACCTCCTTGTCAGGATGTAGCAGCTTTAGCAGACCATTGTCACTGGAGCTGATTTAAAAAGTATAAGACAGGCAATTATGATTTGCCTTTGTGCCTGCACACTTTTTTAAGAGTGTTGATAATATTAGGTTGTTATGAATAGATTTTCCTCTACTTTACATGTACTTATGCTTGGCTATTTCAGATTACATGGCAAACCACAGGAATCTCATTCCTAGATACAATATGGTCTTAGAAGATTCTCACGGTGCCCACAACCCAGTAGGTCTTCAGTGATACCTAAATGGGTGGAGACTGCATGGGTTATTTCAGAAATTGGGTAGCAAAGAGGGTCTGTGTGAAAGAGACATCTTCTAGTAATTGTTGTCACAGGAAAGAAGTAGTTTATCAGTAGTTTATCTGTCTTTCTGTAGAGATGCAGGAAGATCACACAGATCTACACTCAGTTAGGTTAGCTTTATAAAACCTTTACCCTTCCCTGAACAGGGAAACATTCTGGATCTTCTATACTCTTCTGGAGAGGAAAAGGTTTACCCTGAAGGAACCAGTTGGCAACAGAAGTAGCAGCTATAAATACAGTTGGAGAAAACATCCTTTTTTTCTAACTGGAGTATGTTCATAAAAATATCTTTAAGCAAGTCATGTCTTACAGAATGATGTTGATATAAAAAACTAATGTTCACACACTGAAAAACAAAAAATAAAGGGGAGAAAAATAGTATAAAAGTAGTCACATGCACAACAGAAAAAAAATCTACTATTATGTCAAGGTCGGTAGTGATAATTATAATCATGATAATTTCCTCCTTCCTTTGCATTAACATTTGTCTTTTTTGAGTATCATGCGCTTACTAACCCCCCAGTTTAAGCAGCATATATGAAGAGCATGCAGGCCATCCCCTTCTCTGAGGATTGTCTCATAAACAGCTAGGTGAAGCGATTATTAAAACATCACCAGAGGTTCTTTCACTTCAGGCTGTGAACAATAAGGAATTGACTGTGACTGTAGGAGGTACATGCTTCATTGCTAGGACAGATGCACTATAAACATTAATTATTCCCAGTCTTCTAACAGAGCATGCATGTATGCAGCTGATCAGATGGGAGCCTGCTCTCCTACCATTCAGTTCACTTCCACATACACCGATTAATTTCTAAAAATATTCTCTCATGTAAGCCATGTTCTCTCATGGATTTTGCTCCTGCAAATGTAGCATCTCCTTATTCCCAGGCCTGCTGTGATTTTTATCAAGCTTAACTTGATAAAACAATCTTCAGACTCGTTTCAGACTAGGGGCTAGGACAGTTTTAGGTTTATTGACACCGTTGTTATTAAGCTAGACAATAAAAGGACAATGAGGGATGGTAGCACTGCGTTATTAAAATGCGTTGATCTTCCCTACTCACGACCTTGGATTTTGTTGCTGGGGTCAGGATATGGACAAAAGACAAAAATCATAGAAATAAAGAACAGCAACAGGCTTTAAAACTATATTATTAGTATCTTTCTTCATCCAGCCACTTACTGGAAGAGTTTATGAATGAACATTCTCAGTTTCCTGACTGAGTCAGGAGGCTGATGAGGAAACACAGGTCCTTGAATCTATGAGGTGCTGATTCATATTCAGCCTAAGAATGGTTAAGAGTCAAAATTATCCCCACAGAAGCACTGTTCATTTTAAATGAACTTGTTTAGGTAAAAAAAATGTTTCCAAGAGGTAGAAATACCATGCTCCTCATCACAACTGGCACACTTTAATCCCTTTTAGAAGCAATCTGATTAAAAATAAATCTAGAGATATACACAGCTAGAAGCTGAGACACATTGCTGGAGAAGCTTATTCTCTAGATCAATTTAAAATTAGCAGTTTCTTGGCTTCTAATGATTAAGTGTGTACTCTACTTCTTCTGAAGTCATTGATAAAGTACATGTTGACTACAATGGAGCACAATTAACTGGACTACAGCACTGCTCCTTAGCAAATACCACTCATACATAATAAAACAATAAAAGATAGTTTTATAGTTCAGACCTGGAGCAGGAATGAGAAGATGTAGATTCATCTCCTAGCTCTACCTTAAAGTTCCTGTGTGACACAAAAAAAGTCATGCCATCCCTCTGTATCAGAGTTGCCAGATCAAAAACAGAGCAAAGAAGCCTTCCACCCCTTGACTCTTTGTCTTGGTCTAAATGGGATAAAGATTTATCCCCATCACCTACCTTCCTGAACACCACACTTGTAGGAACATAGCGTAATCATGAAGTGCTCTTGTATGCACCAAACCCCATGGGCACAAGCCTAAAACTAATGAGAACAATACCAAGGAAATGGTTATTTGAGCTCATGCTAGCAGGGCAGCTGTCAGACACGTTGCTCGGGGAGCCATCTCATTCTGTACAGTTGCACAGAACCCCCTGATTTAAACACCTATGAAGCAGAAGCAGCTGAGCTGCGACAGCAGAAAACTTTAAACACACTGATGGAGTTTTCCAAGAAATGAGCTCCAGTATCTCCCCTCTGTGTTGCAGCACTGATGCATCCTTTGTTAAAGACAGGACAGTGTTCATCTCTCTCTCTCTCCAAGTACAAATGTCTTACAAGTCAATTCTGTGGTTAATGCAAGCTGACAAAAGGAGGTTTATATACTGTGCAACAATACCCACTGCCACTCACTCGAAGAGAAGATACTTCAAGGGCAGCCTGCTCCTATGTGACATTACTACTGCTTTGCCAAACAGAACAGATGATTTGCAGCGGTAACACTGTTTCCTGCTTTAAGTCCCTCAGCTGGACCATTAACTTCTATCTTGTGGCACATTTGAAGATTAATCCATATCTTAGCCTTCAGTGGTCCAGCTAATTTAAACACAAACACACTCTCTGTAGAGAGCAGAGAACTGGGAGGAGATGGGAGGGGAAAGCAGGTGGGCTTTGAAAGAAGTGCAGCCTACTAATATCTGCAAAAATTGAACAAGACATAGATAAAACTAAATTAAAGATCTATTAAAAATAAAATAACGGCATCTGCAAATGAAATTAAATCTAAGCTAATCACTCTAATAGCAGGGTCTCTGGTGAGCATTAATGCTTAATTTTTTTCCTACATTTGATGAAGGCATCTATTAATTACAAATATTTATACAAGGTAGAGGCTTGGCACAAATACTCCGTCGAGCTGTTCTTAAGGGGGCTGCTTCTGTTAATCAGCTATTTTAGAAGAAAATGCCTCTATTCTATACAACGAAGGCAAGACTGTACTTCAATAAATCTTATTTAAGGCCTGTGCTTTTTAATGTCCTCTGTGGCTAGAAATGGATGGAGTAGGTTGCTTTCTAGAGATGATAGAATACACTTTCCTTCCCATTGTTTAGTTAGCTTGTACTGAAAATAAACCTTCATTTTATCCTCCCCCTCCCTTTTACCCGCCTTTTATTGTTAACCTTTTATTGAATTGTTGAACATCCAAGTACAAAAGCAGATGATCTGATATGTATGAATGTATTGTACAAATGAGGAGGACAAAGCTAAACACACATTCAGTAGTGGGTATGAAAATATTATCGGACTTTGAGGCAGGGACAAACCAAGACCATGTGTCATTAATGTGACTATTCAAAGTAATTTTGATGAAATTATGATTCTATTGTCATCCAGTACTGAGAAGAAAATGTTTAGCATTTGAAAAAAGAATCATTAATCATTATGCAGCTCTCTGGGGCACTAACTCTTTCAGGATTTTCCTCTTTGTTTCCCCCTACTTTCCTTTTTTCCTTTCTTTTTTTTTTCTTCTCATCTTTTCAACACAAGCAGTGCTATAAAAACAGAGAGGATTAGAAGTTGTCCCTGACATATTTCATTGTAAGGTTGTTGGTTTTGTCTTTCTGCATTTATTAGTTTGAATTCTGTATGAGGCACCTGTTGACTGTTGAGAATAAATCAACAGGAAGGTCACTAATGGGTTTTATTGTATGCTTGCCTTTTTAAGCCTGTCGGGAACTCACTGCTTTGCTACACAGGGATAAATGCTGGAAAGAAGGCCAACCATGCTGTTTAACGGTATTTCATTGTCTGAATTGTGTGTTAATCGTGTAGGCTCCTTGAACAAAAGTTAATCTTAAAGTCTTGTTGCTAATATTGTCATAATTAACTCATGCTAGCAATGGCAGAAGTCTCAAATCATCATACCAGTTAAGTAAGCTATAGTTAAACTGATCTACCATAGCTATTGCTACATTGCATGGAGAGAAATGAGCACTGTGAAAGGGCACTTAGAGAAATAAACAGGGAAGGTGATGTATGGATGTAGCTTTCTGAAAGCTCTGATAAAAAGGCCTGGCTGTGCAGTCCATCATGCTTGGTAAATCAAGGATGAGCAGCATAAAAGCAAGTGATGAATGTGTTAAATTGCTAAAAAGCAGAACAGGGGGACAGCCTAGGACTTTGACTTAATGTTTTCTTTTGATTATGCTACTGCTACGATATAACACTGTGGCCGGCCACAACAGAATAAATGCTGCGAGCCCCCTCCCTTTTTTAATCCAGCTGCAATGCAGTCAAAGGAGGGGACAGAGCTGAAGTGAACTCTGGAGTAAGGAACATTTTTTTTAAGTAAGGGGAATAAAATAAAATGCATGTTAACACATGACTTGATATACTTTATGGTTTATGAGAATGTCCAGTTCCCCATGCCCTTTAAAAACTACAGCTGGGCTTTACAATGAGATCTGTTTCCCAGCAACATTGCCCATTTCTTTAACACTGCAGTATATGCATGAGACTACGGCACTTGCCTGAAGTGGGGAAGGAGAGGGATGCAACCCTCCCAAATCCAAAAGCCTTTCTCACCTGGCAGTCAGTCTGCAGGCATTCACTGCCTCTCCCCAAGAAGCTGTACCACTCCTGTGAAAGAAGAATTCAGCACTGAGAGGCCAGAAAGAGGGAACAAGAGGTATTGCACTCCAGTCCCTATCCTAAGTCTTGGTTATGCATTTTGATTTAATGTGGTTAATTATGTAGGACTTCCCTCACCTTCTGAATTGCCCAGAAAAAAATATTCCTTCTTCCTTCCTTCTGTATGACCCCCAGAATACTGAAAATTTTTTTTATTATATATTTTTGTTATTAAAGATACATGCTACAGATACGTTCACAAAATTTTAGGTCTGTGGCCAGTAATATCTCTTTTTTTCCATTAGTAAAAGATACATTTTCAGTTAGCTCCATATTGTTTTCATCAGATTTGGTGTTTGATTAAAGATTTCTTTTCCTCATACTATTTTTTTCACCCATCCCTGCAACTTGGAACTGCAGCCAATACCAAAGTCAAAGCAGAGCCAGAACATCCTTTCTTACACAAAGTGAAAGCATCGAGTTGTGAGTTAAATTCATTCCATACTGAAGCTCATGGCAAAGTTTCCACTGGCTTCAGTAAAGGTAAGACTTTTCCCAGTTATTTTAATATATGAAGAGACAAATGTTACAGTTCAATCTACCTTAATTTTACTTAACTTTAAGGAACATTCAAATTACAGGTAATTATAAACATTAGGCAAAACCCCTTCAGTTTTTCACCCTGAAGGACGGTTTCAAACATTGTTCAATCAGGTTCTTTTTTCCATAAAGAGAGTGACTTTCCAATTCCAATATTACAGATGCTGTATGTACTGGTACAGTAGGAATATGTATTTTGCAGCCTAAAGAGATTATTCCAGTAATAATCAAGAAAGAACTCCTAAACTTTTAGCATTTGCCCATCATTAACATGTAGCATGAATTGGCCTATTCCCCAGACACTTCATTCAACAATAAAATCTGATGATACCGACATATTGAGCAGCAAAGCAGAATAGACAATAGAAAAAAAAAGAACTATCAAATCTGTCTCTAAATGTTAGTGGACTGGCGTTATTAATGTTTTTTTCGGTTCCACTGATGGGCACCGTGCTGCAAGTAACATCCAGTACCAGCTCACCAGCTCATGTAATTTGTCATCTTTCTGACAAAGTTGATGGATCTATGTAAGTTTTCCCCCCAGGTGAGAATCCAACCCAACATTTAGACATGACATTGCTTTGATAAACTTGCAATATAAAGAGGATGGTGGCATAACAGGCAAAAGCCTCATTGTGAAGGCAGAAACAGAGACAACTGTAGTCTGTCAGCACAGGTGAAAGAAGGGGGCCTGAAGAACAGAATAATAGTGATAAGTACCAGAATTTGATTTCATTAGCCAGAGAAGACTGAGGCTTTCTGCTGGCCATTTTACAATTCTCTCACTTGACTTGTTTACTGATGGAAATGTTTGCCAAGGAACTTTGGAAAAATAGTGACATATGAACAATCTGTTGCGGCATATTGTAGTGGTGTTGTTTGCGCTGCTATAGTTACTAAGCTTTTAGCATTTTTGTAATTTGTCTTGAAAAAGCTGGAACTTGGCATTAAGTTTTTGGGTGCCTCTATCTTCAAGTCAGATGGTTTTCATGGTTTTTGTTACATTTCTGTAGACTATTTTTTCCTATGTGAAGAAAAGCCTGAAGATATGCTGTGTCAAAGAAAAGGAAAAAGTGTGCTCAGTTGAAGAAAGAAGCAGAAGGTGGGAAAAAACCCAAATGCATTGCAAGATGAGGAGAAACAGGTGCAAACTTCTTTTCAAGGTGAGAAGAGTGTTTACAGGATACACACGGGTCTTATGTAATTGCAAAATTAATCAGGCTGTGCAAAAAAGGCCTTTTGTTTTTTACTTTCTTTTAGTTTCAGATCTTACAATGATGATTTACTTCAATGCTAGTCTTTTGTACAGGACAGTAGCTTGACTTAAATCCTTGGGTTTCAGTGTGCTCATTCAAATGGACTCCATAAAGATCAAATCAGCACACTGACAGAAGTATAAGCTTCATGTATTTTAACTGTGGACACAGAATGTGTACAAGAAAGTGCAAGGGTGAAGAACTGTACAAGAAGTTAAGAGAGAATGAACTATGCCATCAGCAACACCATCAAAATAGACTGAACAAAGGAAAACAAGAGTCTCCTCCATCTGTCTGAGCAGGATGCCCTAGCTCTGCTGGCCTAACACTAACCTGTAAGATACATTTCCATTGCATGATAAGTCTAGATCAAAACCTCCTGTTCAAGTACTTGAACTGCCATGTGGCTCTGCTGTGGTGGGACGGAGAACTACCTACCAGAAACGTGGACTGTACAAGCAGAGCAGACATGTTGGAAAGAAGTCTAGAGAGGAACTGAAGACCAGAGAAAGACAAAAAGGGAACAAAACTGACAAAATTATTGGTGAGTAATCCAACAATAAGGAGAAGAAAATACCATATAAAAATTGGCTGTGAGGGAAGCTGGAAAGCAATAAGTGTGGCCAAAATACTGGTGTATGTTATTCTGTTTGGGAATCCTTCCCATCACTTCCTAGGGCTCCATATACAGGTAGTTCCCATTACTGCTAAATGCACTTGAAATTTCAGTCAGAAGAATAAGACTCTGTCCTCCCCCTCCCTGAACCACAGCCCCCACAGAACATCCTATGCTTCTGCCAGGCGTCATCCCAAACACATTGAAAATCTTATTTGACACACGTAAGATTAATAAGGCACTTTGCTAGTGTTATGGAAGTCTTCACTGCTTGAACATCATGTCTTATCACAATCCTGCAACAATTTTCTTGACACTTTGAACTTTCCATAGGTCTTTTTGAGGGAGGAGACGGCTGAAAGAGGAGTATTACAGTGCTGTTGATGAACCTGTTAACAATAATGCTTGTTCTGTGCAACTTGGGGAAGAAAATATATAGATAATTCTGTTTACTTTTAACATTTTGACTTTCATAGTAGGTTTACAGGCGGATGAATAGAGAAGTTCATTACAACAGCTTTAAAATTAGTAAAAAATAACTGAAAAATTACAATGTATGCTTAACCAACAGAATAGCTTAACTCAAGATAATGTAGCTAGAGGTTTGGTGTGATTAAGTGGGATTAGGCATTTATATGTGTCATGAGGTATAACCTACCAACATTTGTATGAAGAGAGTAATATCCTTCATTATATTACCTGAAATATATACCCATATCATATATAGATTATAATGAGATATCAATGCATGTATTAGAAACAATTATGAACCAAAAGAACAATGGCCAGCCCACACCTCACCAGTGGTTATTAGAAAGAAAATTCCCCCTCTGGAAAGTTTATTCCACAGTATATCTTCTGATTTACTCTTCAGGAGCTCACATCAGACACTGTTGCATGCCGGATACCTACTTATGGGCTTCTAGTACTATCCTGCAACATAAATTCTATGTTCTGATATTCCCCCCATCAGTCCCTGTCCTGCTGTCTCATACCATGAAACACAAATTACCCGTAAAAATGATAATTCTCTTATTAGTTTTAAAGGTCAAATCAAATGATGTGGAAAATATGCAGTGGTGTGACATGTAATCTACATAATTGCCACAAAAACACTGCACTAAAGCTGTGCGGGGAAAAAAAAAATAAAAAATCAAGCTTCACTCCGAGGAAAAGCCAGTCACCCATATTTGCAGTGAGAGTAAAGTGCGGCTGTACCTCTGACATATGAACAACACTAGCAACCTGATGATCCTCACCACATTTTGTTATGAATTTACTCTCCTCTTCTTCCCCACCCCTTTCATCCAAATGCACACGCACACAATGAGAAAGGGAAAATTAGATATTTCCCACCAATCCTGCATTTTAAACTGATTTGTATCTAGATCTGGAATGTAATTTTTAAGGTCATTATGTAAGTGCTCTAACCTTGAGCAAGGGGGTGGACATGACATTGCCAGTCCTACCTGATGTCCCAAATGGTGTCACACATTGGAGCTAACGAGGCGTGAGCAGAGTCAGTGCTAGGGCCTTGCCAGTCCCCAGCATCCCCTTTGCAGATGTTGCTCTTCCCTTGCCTAGGCACTCAAGACAAGCAGGTAAAGGACTTTATTTGGCTTTTGGATGAAGGTGCTGTCAGCACTGCCCTTCTCCTCCAGGGCTTGCCATCATGGGCATCGTCTGTGGATCCTGATTCTCCTCAGGATACAATTCATGCGGGGATAAGCAGCAGCTTCAAATACACAGGGTGCAACACCACAGATCCCAATCGAGGACTCATGAAAGCTGAAGTAGCAGCCGATATGCTTGTATAGGGAGAAATGAAACTCAACTTGTAACTTAATAGTGATTTCCTAAAAGCCCTCACAGAAAACAGACCCTGGATAAACATAGTTTGAATCCATTAAAGAAAAAAACAAACCCAAAACCACCACACAAAACAGAATCTGAGCTATTTAAAAGCTAACTTAGGATTTCTTCTAATGCCCTGATACTGCTTGCTTAAACTGATTCACATGATGGCTGGGTTTGGCTGATGATTTTAGAGACATTTTATACAGGAATTAGATAACTCAAGAAACTGGTAATGAGCTTGACATCTGTTCATTTTTCTTAAAGTTTAGGGTGCAACCCTCTCCTCTGCCTAGCACACCAGTCTTTACACTAGGTTTTCTGCTTGGTGCATCTGACAGCTGACACAATGATGCTTACTTCTGAGATGAAGACAGCAAGCTGTCACTATTTGTGTCAATGAAGTATTAACTCCGACTATGTCACTGGTTACTGTGACTCAGTTTATTAGTATATCCTTTTCTGTCCTTATATTCTGATTTGTGTGCTGTATTAACAATGTATATATCTATTTTGCTTTTTTTTTTTAAAAATACTACAAAGTCAGCCTTACTTTACTTTGATTAATTAAGGTTGATCTTACCTTAAAATAATTAAGCTGACAATAGGTGTCTACACATTAGAAAAATGGAGTATGATATTGAGGAAAAGGGTTTTTTTTTTATTACATTATGTTTCCATTTTGGATTTATAACTCAGTTAATTTCATATCACATATATTTATCATCTAGGTTCTTAATAGAACTTTTTAATCAGCAGAAGCGAGAGAGATCGCTTATTTATTTGACATATCACAAATTAATAAAAATGCAATGAATGACCAAATCCAAATGATCTTTCAAAACAGAAACCTTGCTGCTTCTGAAGTGCAAAGCTCTGTTATGAAATAGAAGAGGTAAAATTCTTTTAGGTATCAACGGGTGTTCATAAAATTCACTGCATGTATTAAAGGAATCCCCACAAAGTATCTATTCAAGGTCAAGTTATTTTACATTTCCATAATATTCAAAAGAAGAAAAAAAGTAATACAATGACACACTGAAAGAGGGCATCAGGTAATTAGATAAGGAACTTTTGTGATCTAGGCATTCGAAAAGCTTAAAACTAATTTTAAAAGTGAGAAATACTGCTCACTTTCTTCAGGATCAGATTAACAGCAGCCTCAAAAATACAGCTGAGCTGAAATATACTGGTGTCATGATAAAAGTCAGTTTGCACATGGCTATCAGAGACACCACAGGTGGAAAAATTTCAGGCAATACTGATCAATCACTAGAAAAAACCTTACAGTTCTTAAATATTACCAGAAATGCATACATATAATTGATAATTGTGTGAATTTCCTTTTCTCTAAGTCTTCGTACATTTCAACATATATGCAATGTTATTAAAGCTATTAAAGCTTAGGAAATAAAAAGCCAAGCAGTGCATATTCAAATGCCTATTTTTTTCCTACTCCATACCTTCTCAACCCCTGCCTTTTGTTTTTCCTGCCTACGTGCTATACCTTGTCCCTGACAGCAGATTTGAAGGGTGAAAGCTGCAACTTCTGAGTTGGTACAATACCCAGCATAACCAGGCCTGCAGATGTTAGAATAATAATAATAAATCACAGTCTGAAAGGACAGCTCAAGAAAGGGAAATACTCTTTGTCGCAAAACAGTTGGATGGCTAGTGGTACCTGGGCAAACTTTCCTGCACTGACCACAAGCTTACCCTGGAAGTTTTGGAGAGTCCATGCTGTGAATGAGGTGCTTGGTGCTTTGCCCAGTGCGTGCATTTCCCCACTTTCCTTGGCTGACACCACTCATGTTGATAGGGTGCTTGTGTCATGCTGAAACTGTCCTATTAACATGTGAATTGAGACCAGCTATTATTTTGCACAGCACTGTCTGGATTTAAATATGTCCATTTTCTTGAATTTTTGAATAATAATAATATTTATAATAATTATTATTAACTTTTTATTATCAGTAGGCTTCTCGCAGACACTGAGGCCAACTTACAGACTTCTATCCACAGATAGCAGGTGTAAATTAGTCATGCTTTTTAAAATACCTGTTATAATGCTGAAGTGGCATAAAGCAGCTTTAGTATGAGTCTTGATTGCAGTACACTTCATTAACTGTGATAACTATTTCATCTGAAGCTGTTCCAGCCAAGGAATGGGGGTGTGGTGAGAGGTTTCCTCATGGCTGGTCCTGGGAGACAGAGCAGCATCCAAGAACTGGTAAGACTCTGATCCTGCCACCTTACTGCCAGTCTTGGCAGGTGTCACCCTATTAAGGAACCGCTCCTTGGTTCCACAACCTGATTCCTCCCACTATGATGGGGGTGACAAAGATCAGTAGAAGGCAGGTTATAAGGTTGAACATTTACCTTTGGTTTCTACCGTGTTTATGAATGAAGAGGCACTTATTTTTTAATCCCATTGACTGTTTTCCTTCTCTGGTATATACTGTTTACTATCCTAGACTGTAGTGTTTCAAAGGCAGATGTGGTCTTTGTGTGCTGTACCAACCCAAGCAGCTCTAATCCTTGTTGAGGATTATTTTACACTACTGCAAAACTAAAAATAAACACACACTTCTGGACAACAAAAGAAAAGATTGAGAACTGTGAGGTCCAACTTTAGATCTGTGAATGTAACTTGATACAGGTCCAGTAACAAGTTGTTGAGTTGTGTGGCTGGGAGTTCTTGTTCACAGCCCTGCACTGCAGGTAGGTGTGCAAGCCCAGTCAAAAGCCTTACAAATTTCATGATTATTGTCACTTCCTTCTTTATGTTTTGGAGACAAACAGTGTAGAAAGTTATAAATAGGATAGAGAAGACATGCATAAAACAAGTAAAAGTTGTTGCTTAAGACACTTGGAAATAGTTACATTTCTACCAAATCTCAAGATCAGGCAAGATTTATTTTTCATTTGTAGCTTGGTTCGGTATGTGAGCACACAAATGCTGTAATCTGTCTATCATATAATAGCTTCAGACTGGATTTAAATGAGTGAAAAAGACATTTCTGAGAAGTGTCAGATGAGAAAACACATTGAAAGAAGACGACAGACCTGTGCTGCAAAACGGAAAGATTATGTACACACCAGCTTATACATCATTACTGATTACTGACATCAGATCAGAACAAGATTTTTCCTGAAAGGCTAGTATTGAGTGAAAGGGGAGAGACAAGAAAAGGAGAAAGAAAAGAAAAGAAAAGGAGAAAGAAAAGGAGAAAGAAAAGAAAAGGAGAAAGAAAAGAAAAGAAGAGAAAAGAAGAGAAAAGAAAAGAAGAGAAAAGAAAAGAAAAGAAAGAGAAAAGAAAAGAAAAAGAGAAGAGAAGAAAAGAGAAGAGAAAAGAAGAGAAGAGAAAAGAAAAGAGAAAAGAAAAGAAGAGAAGAGAAAAGAGAAGAAGAGAAAAGAAAAGGAGAGAGAAAAGAAAGTTATAGACTTCTTTTACAACCATTTGCTCAGAGGCTAAGGATTAGGTTTCCATGCTGAAATTGCCACCACTGGCTGACCGCAATTAATATTGGTGTTTTATCAGTAACAGATAAAAGCACAGTAGTGGTATAAGCCTGCAAATTTTGCACTAAATAAAAATAGTAAAAGTGTAATATGGATGCGTAATCTGTCTTTTTAATGACGGTATTTTAGAGTTGTTTTCTTCATTGCTGTACCTCTTGCTTTATGCAGTGTTCCTCCGCATTATAGAGGCTACCAAGAGGGGAACTTGTTTATTGCCCTCCAAGGCTGATGGCCCAGCTGAACTGCAATTCTCGTTGCCCCTCTTGAAGTGGCCCACATCAAAGTAAATTATGATCTCTTCCCCCTGAAGCCCACTTTCCTACATGAATGCAAGCAGCCAAGTAATCTCCAGCATGAGAAGAACTCTTAGGTTCGTCTGCCATAAGCTTTTATGTTGGGAATTATTGGGAATATCTGGAACAAGAGTCGGCTATATCTGTAGGGTAACTCTTCCCACTCTGAGACAGTGGGAGTGAGAACCCTACGCTGAGATTTGATGTTACGACAGGTGGGGATACCCTTTCCTAGACTTGATTTGGATGAGTGAAAAAGATTTTTCCAAGAAACATCACATGAGAAAACACACTGGAAATGTAGAAGAGAAATCCAGCCACTGTTATCTGGCCACTGAAACATTACTAAATGAACATTTCAACGAGGACACATTGAATTTAGACCTGAGGAAGAGCCTGAACCTGTGTAACCATGGACCCTCTGAAAACCAGCAACAAAACGCTCCTGAACGCAAATTGCTTACTCAGCCATACAAGAGTATCATCATTTGGAGGCTCTGAGTGTGGTACTGATTACTTGAACTGGTTTCAATGATGCAACAGCAGCAATTTGTCTACCTAAGGCTGGTCTTGACAGTAGCTGCTGAGACATCACAGTCAGGCCAAGAAAAATATAATTATGGATTATTCTGACAGCCAGTCTGTCAGCAAATTATTACCTAACCTACAACTACATATGGCCCATTCCCAGAAAATGAGTAAGACTCAAACCAGATCATAACCGAATGTATTCTAGTGCAGGAAGAGCCAATTCACTGACCCTCCACCCACCTCCAGAAGACATCTGATGGCAACTTTACTTATGCTTGAACAGTGACAGCAGGTAGGAGGAGTTTCAGATCTGGCATAAACAGTAGCTCATCTCATAGGTTTCAACTGCTTCTCTAGAAGATGTCAAGGTAACGAGACCTGAAGTGAGCTCTGTGAGATGTTTATCTTCTGAGGGCAATGATGTATTTATTTTTTTGTGACTAAACCTCTTAGTGGTTTGGAAATATTACAATCTTCTTTCTTTTTACTCAAAAAGGAACCAAACAAAAAGATCCCAAAATAATCCAATGAATGGAATGGACTCCTGTGAAGAACATTCGCAGCCATATTGCAAGAGCTGTTGTCTAGATTTTGGTAAGAGGTTTGGAAGATTTTCCCTCAAACAAACTCTGTTTGAACCAAGGTACATATGAATAGAGAATGCAGATCAAGTGAAACCAAACTGATTTGGTGGGGTTTCATCACTTACTCACTAGGGTTAACATGGAACACTGTTCTGAGCCTTCTATCACTATGTTTTATAAGCAAGCTGCAGCAGGACTTCTGTCAGCAGAAGTTAAATGCTCCAATTGAGGGCAGTATATCATCTGCACAAGAACTCACGTAGAAATGGAGCGTGAGTTTGTTTTGTAAAATTTTTTCAGCCAACTAACTTTTCTTTCTCATCAGAATTTTTTTCCAGCAGATTTTTCCAGCCTGTTACAGAAGGGATGTTATGACATGGAAAAAATCCAGTCTGCTTTTGTCTATACAGAACAGAATATTGCGCTCTGGCTTAATCTTTCAGTGATCACCAAACAGAGTAGCAAATTATTGCTGCAGGAGGTCTGAAGCAATTTATGCAATATTTTGCTCATGAAGACTTACTGTTATTTCTCAGCAGTCATAATAGAAAAATATATACTGAATACCTTATTGCTTTTTAGCATTCGTAGAGTTTGCAGCAAAGATGTTAGGAGTTGCCAAATGCAGTAGCCAGATAGAGTTGAGACTGCTTGCAGCTCCGTGTTCCCAGGTCCAGTGAGCAGTGAGGCTGAGCATCTATTCCTAATAGGTACCCACACAAACACAGGTATACAACAAATATGTACATAGACACATGGCCAGCTACATGGCTCATTGCAGACAGAAACATTAAGCACTCACACAAACAAACAGCACCAACAGCCTCCTCTTGTTTTCCTCTCTGGCTGAGCAGGATAAAAGCCTGTTAGTGGTAAATAGACACACACATGCACATATGTAAACTTATATATATATATCTACACACACAACGCAGATGCCCGAAGTAACTGGCCTCAGACACTCACTCTATCCAATAGCTTGCTCTCAATCCTTGCTCTCCCCAGCTGCAAGCACCTCAGGACCAGCAGCCCCACTCCAGCTGCTGGCCCACAAGTGCTCTTGCATGCACACTAGATATCCCTCCAGCAATTGGTCTTAAGCACTGAGCCTACCCAGTAACTGGCCCTGGATCCTCTCATCTCTACTCACCTCATTCAGAGACACACATGCTAATGGATCCCACTGTTGACCGCCCCAGAATTACAGACATTACGGTCTCCCTAGTAGTTATCTTGGACTTCTGGGTCCCTACTGTAAACAACTTGAAGACCCTCTGGTCTCTCTGGTATCTGGCCCAGACTCATAGTTGCCTTGATACTTGGCTCCCAGGCCTCTTACTCTAATCACTGGTAGTCCAGTTTTGTACTCGCTAGCAATTGCACACTGTTGTACACACTGCTGCTCTCTTCTTTTGCTGGCACCACAGGCACACGAGCCCCTATGGAGGTCCAACTTCAGTTGCTGGCAGTGAGATCCCTATACACACACAAATGCACTCAGAACAGAGAGTCCCTCACCCAGCAAGACAGTTAGAAATTGAGCTTACTGAGAACACAGGACAAACTGCAGCGATCAGGGAGACCGGTCCCTTTTACCCCCTTTCTATTTTTCCATGCTTGTTCCTTCCCAAACCACCTTGATCCCTCTCCTTTCCCTGCCTTTATCGTCTCCCCTAAGCCAATAAATCTAAATATCCCAAGATGTTCCTTCCCACACCCCATAATGAGGCCCACACCTCTGGCAGTAAACTCCCCTCATCTGTAAGGTGCTCTGGAGACCGTCTCCTGTTGTTGAGAAGGGCAAAGAAGCTGGTGAGGGGCCTGGAGCACAAGTCTTATGAGGATCAGCTGAGGGAACTGGGGTTGTTTAGCCTGGAGAAAAGGAGGCTGAGGGGAGACCTTATCGCTCTTTACAACTACCTGAAAGGAGGTTGTAGTGAGGTGGGTGCTGGTGTCTTCTGTTAGGTGGCTGGTGATAGAACAAGAGGAAATGGCCTCAAGTTGCGTCAGGGGGGGTTAGGTTGGATATTAGGAAAAATTTCTTTACTGAAAGGGTTGTCAGGCATTGGAACAGGCTGCCCAGGGAAGTGGCTGAGTCACCATTCCTGGAGGTATTCAAAAAGCACGTAGACAAGGCACTTCATGACATGGTTTAGTGGGCACGGTTGATGGTTGGGCTTAATGATCTTAAAGGTCTTTTCCAACCTAAATGATTCTATGATTCCTGTTGACCCACAGTGCTGATGGCCCTCCAGCCCCTGGAGCTGAGGCTCCCCTGGGACAGTCTCTGTAGGGTCTGTGTCTCTGGTCTCTGACTGGGATATTGGGGTCCCCCAAATGCTATGGTGCCTCTGTGCTCCTTCATGTTTGGGGGAATGAGCCTTCACCACATACCTAACAAAATACACAATAGCAATGTCCTGAGCCACTGCAATGGAGATCAGAAATCTTACTGGAAAGGTACAGAATTGTGCTCAGTAAAGCCTGGGCATAACACCAGATTCAAGACTACCCAGTGCTCTGTTTTTCCTGTTGAATGAGGCATCCCACAGTTACTCAGAGGCACAGTGAATTAAGAAGTTATACTGTACTTCAGAAACACAAATATACATAGTGTTCAGCAGTACATTTGCTATGCAACCAATTCGATCTACAAGTTAATACAAAATGTTTCTGTTCTGCATTCTGATTTCGCCGTTATATGCTAGTGCTTTCAGGCTGTAAGCTTTATCCAGAACTACAAATGTATCTGAAATCAGTATATTTCCATACATCATATATGGTATTATTAGAAAAGAAGCAATTATTTTGGCACACTCTAACTCAAGTATAAGGTATAGAACACATCTATATCTAAGAAAACAAAAATACACACAAATACAACTGAAATTCAAAGGTCTTTGGATCATTCGAAGCTGACAGTTTATGAGGTGGCAAGGCTGAGGTAGTACCAGTATGCCAGTTTTGTGGCTGATTGTACGGAAAAGCTTAATTTCAAACTCAGATCATGTAGTTTCCACGCAGAACTGTTCCTTTCCAACCACTTTCTGATGATTTACTGTAAATGAAGAACCTGGCATAAAAATGGCTCACTCAAGATGTGAGGCACTAACTCAACAGCTGAAAAATGTCAAAGCAATAACTTTACAGCCTAAATGCCCAAAGAACTTGGTATCAATGTGGTAGCAAAACCAACAGGGTGGTTTCATTACTAGCCTATCCCTGACTAACGGGAACAGAAACTCTCTATGACGACCCCTAAAAGGGATCTTGCTGTCTGCAACACTGAAGTGAAGGATGTCTTCAGCAGTTGAAAAGCTCAGAAGGAAGAGGGGTGGGGAAGAAAAGAAAAAAGCTAGAAATCCATGTACTTCCTAGCCCTAGAGAAGAAGGGGTCTGTCTTATTTAGAAGGGCCAAACGTCCTGCACAGACAAGACATTCCCACTACGGGCCATCACAGGACAGGAATTCACAGAGCAGTATGTGTCCTTCTTTCTTATTTACACAGTTTATAAAAGATAGATGGCAGCCTGCACACACCCCTGCTTGGTTGCCTCACTACTTAGTGTGGACTCAGTATAGCCAGTGGCCATGTGGCTGCTCCCCTAAGGGAAATGAACAAAAACCAGAGTGGCACAGTATGGGCAAAGCTGAATTATTCTTCTGCACTTCCAGGCATAGACAAAATGGTAAAGTGAATAAGCCACACAAATCCCAGCATTGCTTGGCAGCAAATGCTTGTAGTTCTACAGCAGTGGTTCTTAAGCATGTGCAGTGGAGAACTGAGGTCTGTCCACACTGACGTGTGATTTCTTGTGCTACGATTTAACACCCATCACAGCAAGCATTGTAATTGGACTGCAGAACTTTTTGAGTACCACTGGCATAAAGTTGTTTTTTGACCTTATGCTTTCCATATAAGTATAAAAAAACCACTTATGGTCTTTTTTTTTTTCATAGAAGCTACTGTTATGCTCCAAAACACAGGCACAATCCACCTAGGCAGGTAAGACTCCACAACATAGGCACTACCGTCACACAGAAAGCAAAAGCAAAAATCAAGAAAGTAGTTAGCATCTACTTTATTTTAGTCAAAGGTGACTAAACCAGAAGTGACATCTAGGATATGGAAGGAATCCACAGCATTTTCTAAAAAGAACAGTGTGTAAAATTAAGACTACATAGCATCAGAATGAAACTGAGAACCTTCAGCTCCTGTAAGGCTAATAGGCAGACTCAAAGCTATCCTGCAACAGAAACTAAACACCTCTGAGAGTTTCTCAACAGAGCCATATCAAAATTGACCCACCATCAAGTTCCCTTTACTGGAATCAGAAAGAGATGCCAGATGGACTAGGCCATATCCTGGTGGAGGTCAGGCTGGTGACCCATGTGAACCCATCCTCCAAGAGCCAGTACACAAAGATCTTACCAGAGAGGACAGTTTGTGAGAAAGAGCAGCAGCTCCAGAGAAAAGTATCTGCAAGAAGCAGCAATGAAAGGAAGAGGGAAGAGTTCAGATCTTCTTGTGTCAACACCAAAGAAGATCTGAA
>VYZV01016474.1:4575-23505 GCA_013401275.1 Pandion haliaetus
GGGGGGATAGATGGTGTAAGAGATTGGCTGTTTACTGGGAGGAGTTAGGAATATCTTAAATTGTTATTCCTTTATGGAGAGGTTTTTCAGAATTATACACAGAACTTGCACTCCTCCGTCCGGGAAACACTTCCGAAATGTTCTTCCTTTCCATAACATGAATTTACGTCTAATGAAAACAATTCACATACACCACTAACAACAGCTCAGACTAATTCAGGTGAAGTTTAACACTGAAGTGTTTTTTGTTGGAGGGGGGAGGTGTTTAAGTCATTTAAAGAGAAATGTGAGCTCTCTACGCTGCTGTTAATCACAATACTGCTTCTTGGTGCCTACTACCTTGAAAATCTCCAGAGCTAAATGCTGTGGCCTCTGACTTTGGCCGGCAATCCAAGCGAGTGGTTTGACACGCTGATGGAAATCGGACAAAAGTTGCTAGTACCGATTACTGTTTGCTTTCCGAGCAAATGTAGGTGATGAAAATAATACCGCAGCTGTCCTGAAAAGCTTACACTGTGGTACCAGGACTAAGGGAAAGAATTTAAAATTATTTCAAGACCAGGCGTGGAGAGAGAAAAACAGTTGCAAGAAATCCCCCGTAAAATTGTTTTGAGGCCTGGGTGCTGCCCTTCCAGGCTTGGCATCGGCCCAGTGGCGTGTCCGGGACGGGTTCCTGCCCAGACTGCTTGAGACACGGATGCATGAGCGAGGTTTAGCCTAATCACCGTTTTATTCAAGACTGCTTTTGTTCACAAGCGCTGCCAGATGGCAGTGTAGCCACATCCATACGTATCGTATAGGCATACATGCGCTCACCTGACTCTTAAACTGCAGATATGTATAAACCTGATTACTAATAAAATTCTCAGTGCTCTGAAGTCAACCAAATTCATCCAAAACTTGGAGCTAAGACCGCATCCGGCTTCTTAAATGACGACTGCAGAGAGGGAGGTTAAAAAAACAGGCAGAGAGAAGCAGACAAATGAAGAGGAAGTAAATCTGTCTGACACTAAAGATTTAGTAACAAATTTAGAAGTAACACTGAGCTTGGATGTTTTGGGGAAAAACCAACCCTGAGCAGAGATGGTGGCTATAGCTCTGTTGCCACCTCGTGGCAAAAAAACCCCCAGTAATTGGGGAAAAACTGCCTTAAACTGTCCCCACACTTCGTATTTCAGAATGAGCAACTTTTTTTATCTAAACGAAAAATAAATAATATTAAGATAAGGAATCTGGCATTTAGTAATGAGGAGATTGAGATCAGACTGAATGTGCAGCCTTAACTCTGCCCTTTTAGTTATGAAAATTACACTAACGTGTGGTGTGTGTGTGTGTGTAAAGGAATTAAGACAGAAAGGTTTGATGTGGAGTTCTGTGTCCTTAATGATATTTTCAGATTTCACTTTGGTTTTAAATTTTGGTAAGATCATCTGCAGCAGCTGAACCACTGTGTTAGAGTAACCAGATCAGTGGTAAACTTTTTTGTTGTTGTTGATTCAGTGATGTGCAGAAGTAATAACAGGATTTTCGGGACAATATCTAAAGAGACTTGACGCTAGTATTTCTTGCTAAGCCAATGAAGAACAAGCAAGTATGTATCAGCTACACAAAATGTCCTGGGTCTGTTCTAACCTGAAGGAAACTGTTCCCAGAAATAAAAGTGAAGCATCCGGGGACTTGCAGCCCGACATGGGGACTTGCAGCTGTTTTGTATTCTCTCCTGTCTGAACATTATGTTTCTACAAGAAATGCCCGTAAAAGAAACGCTCTCAAAAAGAAGGTAAGGGATTGTCTGCAGTCATCTGAGGAGTCCTGCTGAGGCGTATAAAGGTCTAAAAACCGTCCGTAACTCTTGGCTTCAGCCAGAGGGAGTTTTTTTGACCAGGAGAGAGCCTGGTGCAGGGGGAGCGGGGAGTAGCTCCGGAAGAAGGTGATACCCTGAACCTCTGGCCCTCATGCCAAACGCTGCCCAGGACTAGTAAAAAGCCTCCGCACACCCTCTCCTCTTGTGCCTGGCGTGAAGGCAGGACGGCTGGATCCAGCCCTGCTACCGCTGCTGCCGCCCTGGCTGCCCCTGCCCTAGGTGAGCTCAATGCCGGGGGCTTCGCGTCCGTACAGGGGGCGGTTCGTGGGGCTTTACTCTGCCCCACCTCTGCTCTGACCCTATGGACTGAATGCGTATCGGTGGTTGAAAATCATAAGCTGGGTGCATATTCTGGTTCACTTTACTCCACAAGGAATTAGGTTTGGGGGTACCAAAGCTGCTCCATGAGATGAGGTGACGTGTGGCAAGCAGGGGCAGCTGGGGCGGCCGCTCCATCTCCGTGCTCCTGCTGCAAATGAAGACGCTCGTCTGGCTACCGGTAACGCTGGTTTCATTCTTTATAACGTGGCCGAACAGAGCATACACGGCTCTGCTGGTTGTTAAGATGTCTGAGCTGCAAGAGATACAGGTTGGGGCAGAGGGGACTTTATACCTAATTGTTCATTCTTCTCATGCAGCAACTTCATCCACGGCCAAAATATTCCCCACTGGATCTTCCCAGCCTCGGCTCCACGTAGGCAGCATACGTCAGTCTCTATGAGCCAGAGTCACCCAAGCCAACGCGAGTGTGTTACACAATGCGCACAAGCTGGGGACACGGAACGACAAATAAATCTTTCAGGGTGAATTATTTGACCAGCTAAACGTAAGCTATCCAGGAGCTGTTCTCCATGGAGAGCAACGGTGAGGGGAAATAGTAATGGAAGGAAAAAAAGAAAAAAAACCCGCAACCACAGGAAAAAAAGGTGTTTTCTCTTTACTTGCAGGTTTTTTTATTTTAGCAGGGAAGAAAGGAGGAGGAAAGGAGAGGCTCTGTTATTCCTGCCAAGGAGATTTGAAAATTTTCAGACTCTCTATAGTATTTTATCTGATTTTTTGGCTATTTCTCTCTTTTGCTGGAAATCTGGAATAATCATAGACTGCATAAAACTTTTCACTAAAAAAAAAAAGCTAATTTGATATTTTATTGAAAGAAGAATTCTCACTAGCCCAAATCTTCCCACAACGGGCTCCTCCTCTTTTATGTGAAATTTTCAATTAATGGTCTGTTACCTCTTTCTTCAGAAGGGTTTTGGGTACAGCTGACCTCACGCTATGGTGATGGGGGAGAAAGAAGGATCACGTACTGACACTTGCTCGAAGGAGCCCTGCCTTTTGGTCTGGAAGGCCTTAAGAACAAGACTGCAGTGTTACTGTTTGGGCACGAGGCCAGCTGTATCGTCTGCCCACTCTCGAGCGGAACCAGCCTCGCAGGGTGAATGGAGGAGGAGCTGTGTGTAAAGCCCTCTCTCAGACAACAGTATCGCCCGTTTTCCAGAGAGACGCGCTGGATTTCATCTATTGTGTCCATGTGAATCACACATAAGGTGATCTTTCTCCCCGCTCTGCTGGTTCCTTACTTCTCCTGTATCACTTAATTAAATAATTACCCAGCAAAACCCCCCAATGTGCGATCTACATCATGCAGAGAGCATGCATTTGCTATTTACTTGGTATCTCTGTTCTTTTCATGCCTGTGTCCCTGCAGAAGCCAGGCGTTGCATCCCCCAGCAGTCCCTCACCAGCTGTAGCTTGTTTTCGGCTCTGCTAAGGCAGGGAGCAATACAAGGGCAGAGCCCTCCTGTGCCCTTCGAAACCACAAACAAGAGTCCCTGCAGCAGGGAAGCGTGGCAGCGTCATTACTTTTCGTGTGCACAGCAGGAGCCTCCGCCAGGGCTGAGCCTCTCCTGGGGACGGGGACGGCTCTGGGGGATTAACGGTAGGGGTGTGTGGACCCTGAGAGGGGACATGGGGAAGGGGAGCTCGGGGGGAGCCCCCTCCCAAAACAGCTTCTTAATTTCAAATCAGAGGATGTTTTCTTTTCTCCTTAAGCTGAGTTTGCTTCCGAATAGCTGAAGCCCTGTTTAAAAGCTTCCTTGCTGGTTTGAGGCTTACAAACTGGAGCAATCTAGAAGAGAGCAGGTGGTGGTAGCTATGTCTCCCATGGACTTGTCTCATCTTCCCAGGTGACCGCTTGGTTCAGAAAACCAAGGCTATGGCTGTGTAATGGATGCTTCTTTTCCCCTCATTATTTAACAAGTGATGCTGGTGTGAGGTTCTTCCCCAGAAGCATCTTTTCTTCCTCTGGCTGGCGTTGGGTTTCCAGGTAGCCCCAGGTGCGGATGAGCTACCAGCTCCGTGCCTGGAGCAGCAACTGCTCCCAGGGCTCCCTCCTGGGGAGGACACAGAGGGTCAGAGCAAGGCCGGTGGCAAGAAAGGCTAAAAGGAAAGGGAATGTAGATTGAATAAGGGAAAGAAAGGAGAAATGGAACAAAGTGTGAAAGATGAGAAAGCTGGTGAGAGAAGGTGGAGATCAAGGGGGGGGGGCAGAAGAACAAAAAACCCCTGGAAGCACTTGGAACAGTGGGGAATTTAAAGTGAATTAAAAAAGACAACCAGCATGTACACCACCATCAAAGATGGACAGAGCCTGTGGCAGGAGAGTAGCAACCGCACCAGGAGGCCACATCTCGGGACGGCCGAATCTTTGAAATGGCATCTGAGAGCAGACATTTGCCATCCGACGCCGAGCACAGCCGAGCACCGTGCCTTACAGGTGTGCCTAACGAAGAGTGCAGGTTAATTTGCCTGTGTTTAATATTCTGTTAATACTTTCACTCTGTAATAGTTGCAAACCCACTGCAACCAAAATCCCTTAGACTTTATTTCCAATAATAGTAAGTAAATGGCTCACTGTGATCTGAACTATAAACAGATTTTATGAATTCTGCCAGAAATTTAATATTGAATTATTTCTTTATGCCCACATGTCTTTCCTGGTTTTCTTAATTCTGCCAAATATTTAGCTCAGCAATCTCTTCTCTCAGCAACCCACGCTCTCCTAGCTACATAATCCCATTTTTGGACCATTATTTAAAATTTCAGCATTTTTACAGAGCTGGCCAAAGAAGAAAAACTGATCTGCGAGGAATAAAAGAAATGAACATGTTCAGCTCTTGTTTGTGGATCAGGTTATTTGCTCCTCACATGAAATCCTGACTGCCAAGCAGGAGGGTTTGAACCTAAGCAGGTAAACCTGAGTGAGCCCTGGCCCTCCTTTCCCCCTGAGTGTGCCTTTTGCCTCCCCGTTGAGCTCAGGGCCGTGAGAAGAGGATGGATACATTTTTTCATGCTCTATGATCGCACTTCAGGGATACCTGGTTTTCTGAGTTTCATTTTTTCAAAACATTAATTTACCTACAATTTCTTCTTATAAAGCCCTGAGTGCTTGGCTGAAAATGGCATTTCTTGCTGCCGTCAGTGGGCTGTGAGCTCACTCGACACCTGCTATGATCTATTTCCTCATCAAGAAACAGGATGCACACACATGACGATTTTCAGAATGTGTTGCTTATTGTCTGAATCACATGTAGAAAAAAACAGTGAGAAAATAAGCCTTGCTCAACAATCAGCTAATAAAAACCCCAATTTTGTGCAAACATTCATAATGAAGAGTCGTATCACCTTTGTATATTATGTTTCAATTATTTTTCCCCCCTTTAAATGAACTTTCAGCTGAAGAAGCCATCTGAGACAACAGATATTAAATAATTCACTGTAGCTGCTTGCTCCATGCCCCGAGGCATCCTGCCGTAAGGAGGAGCAGGAGTGGCTAGGGCTGACAGAGCCATTCCCCTGATCTGCTCCCACCCGGGCCAGGGCCAGAGCCGGCCGGCATCACCGACTGCTCACTGCTCCCATGCTGGAGCGATGTGTTGATTCACTCTGTAATTGATTTGGGCAACTCGAGGCAATCGGTTTCCAAGGCACCACATCCTTCAGATATTTAAAAATCGTAACTCCGGCAGTATATTATATTTAAATGTCGATGTATAATATGTGTGTGTGTGTGTATATATATATATACACATTCATAGGTCTCTGTGTGAATTGAAAATGCATAGATGGGCAGGGAAGCGTGTGTAGCTGTTGCGTCTCGCCCAGAGAGGCTGCTGGCGGTTGGTTCAGTGGGTGGCCCCTCTCTGAGTCACCACGCAATCAATATCTCAGCACGGCCTTAGAGGTTGCCGTTGGCTCTGCTGCGCTGGGGTTTTCAGTATAGCTCCAATTAACATCCTGACCATGTGCAGTTATTAAAGAGTGATTTCGGATTTTTCTTTAAAATACAGGGGCAGTAACCAGTTCCAGCTCAGTAAGGTACATTTGGTCTGCTGTCTCTGCGGTTCCTCACTGTCACCTCCCCACCTCCATACTACTGAGCAGCTGCCACGTTTCATGTAGGATTGCTGCCTTTCAGCAGTGAACACTTGGCTTCCTGTAGAAAGGAAATTTCTAAAGAAGAGAGAAGAAACTCTGCCGTGAACCCCCTCTGGCCTTCCAACAAAAAATTGTTTAAATATAGGTTAAATTGGTTAAACGTTACACGCCCCTGGAGCTGCACACACATCTTTCTTTGTAAGCTCTGTTGTTCAATGCATGAAAAGAAAACACACATATGTAAGAGGAAGAGGGGAAAAGCCTGAAGCAGGCAGGAAGAGAGGACATAACCCGGCGGGTGAACTGGGATGGGGACACACGGGTCACGCCGGCTTGGACTGGCTCTGCAGGTGCAGCACAGTGCTGAGAAAGACCGAGGGGAAGTGCCCAGAAAGGCAGAGTTCCCAAACTCTGTGCTTTGCGCTTCTAGAGCAAGAGCAACGCTTATTTAAAGCCCAAAGTTTGGCATGAGCCATACTCAGGCAAGGCAGAGTCTTGCCTTGTTTTGAGGCCAAAACGAGGTGTAAAATATGTTAAGAATGGAGGTAAAACAAAGGCTTGGATTTGTGTCCGCCCAGGTTTGTGACCATAACAATTCGGATTTGAAGTCGTGATCCAAGATCACCCAAATCCTTGTTTCATCTGTCTCTTGGGTGTAGGTAGCAGCAGGAGACCACAGAGGAACCGAAAGGGAACAGAACCGCAACAGCTTGGAACTCCAGGTAATAAAGACAAATTAAACTGATAGACAAAATGTCAGTGAAAGTGCATAATGGAGAAAGATAAGCCTGTAAAGCAAGGGCATCCCTGTGGGATAGGGTTGGAAATGCACCAGATGCTACAGACGGACATGCAGGATCTTGGGGGAGAAAGGAGTGGCAGGGGATCGGGACCAAACCACAACAGCTTCTTTGTTGGAGTGTAAGGGGGCTGATCTTGGTTTATTAAATCAGAAATAGGGTTGGTGAAGTCACCCGAAGACGAGCATGTCATCCAAGGACTGCACCGATCCGGTTTGGCCCTGGTTCAGAAGGAACAGACTTCTTGCTATGAGCCCTGGTACGGTGTGTGTGCTGCATGCCACGTTGACGATGCTGCCTGTAGGTGTATCAGTGGGATGAAATGACGGTTGATTTTTGGCTCAATAAGGAAAAAATAAAACCCAACCTTTTTTTGTTTGGTTATTTCCTCACTGTAAGCTACATATTGTGGAATTTTCAATGAAACATTGTAGGACTGTATAACATGCAAAGCCTAAAATCTGTGCACAAAATAATAATTTGTATTAAAAGCATTACAGTAATTGTAAGCAGAAATTCAAATACAATCCATTAGAAAATCTCCTGCTCAAGAGGTTTTAAAGGCTGGTTTTACCCTTACCTAGTAATAACGTTGAGTTACTTAATATTTTTCATATTCTAAAGATTTTACAATGACGAGTATTTTTTCTAAAAGTACCTCCTAGTTCAAGGAAAGAGATCTTGAACTGATTCAACTCATGCTCTGAAGTAAACTGAGTCACTCCAGCTTTCTCTAGCCAAGATCTGACCTGATAACTTTAACTGCCATTTTTTTGGTGACTCCTTCAACTGCTTAGTACAACTATAGGCTTTTAAATGTGTGTTTCTTATTTGTAGTAAAAGGAGGGGATTGTACCCCTAAGGGACTCTTGCATGAACTGTCTGGCACCAGTGGAGCCAGCGTTGTGCCGTGCTGGTGGGAAGCAATGCCGACCATTTCCAGCTCAGACCCTGGCTGAAGCAGACCTTTCTCAGATGTTATTTCTGAGAGATTTGTCAATGTGCTGCACCAGGATCATAATAACCCACGTGTACAACTGGAGCTCCCCGAGGAGTTTGAACCTCTCCGGAAGTCTGAAGGATGACGCAAAAAGGTTTTTGCAGTTCTCTATGAAATGGATGCCAGCTGAAAGATGGACAGTCTGGAGGCAAAACAGCCAGTTCTGTAGCACTCCATGTGCTTAATAATTTTCAGCAGACTTGAGAAGAAATTAAAACACAAATTCAGAAGCACTGCACTCCTATGGAGATAAAACAGAAGATGTTTTTACATAGAGAGTGGGATGAGGATAAAAACAAAAAAGGGCTCAAGGCTGTGTTAGGGCTGATCAACCTGCTTGTTGTTTGGAGGGTTAAGGACCCCTGTAAAAGCTCAAACCATGAGTTCCTGCTCAAAACCATTTTGAGGGAGGAGGGACTGAGGTCCTTGGGCTGTGTGGTGATAGAAAATAACTCACTACGTGTGAATATTTCAATAGTGTTGAAATGAAATGCATTAGCAGTTGTTTTGGCAGGTGCTTTTCAAAATGAAGCACCAACCTGTGCAGATTAATCGCCCACTTTTGAGGCCGTGCTTTGGTAAGGAGCTGTTTGGTTGTGCTCAGCAGCCAAGGTGTTTCGTAGGTGAGCTCTCTTTTTTTCCCAACTGTATAGAGTATAATGAAATGTAGGTGTTGCTTTGACATGCCAATAGCATTAAAAAAGCACTCCCAGAGTCTCAAAACAGCTTTGGAAGAAGCCAGAACTGCAGGGTTGAAGTTAAACAAACAAGCAGACAAACAAGGAATGACAACTTTCATTTCCCCTAAGCTTTCTGCAGCTATCAGTGGGTTAAGCAGATCTATCGGTGTGACACAAGGGGCCTCGGAAGGAAATGCTGAGCACACAATGCAATGTTTTATGGAGGAAAAATCTTGTACGAAGAAAATATTTATGGCAAAATGTTCTCCTGTACAGAAAAATGATACAAGCTGTTTAGCCCACTGAAATCGTATCTAACTTTGTAACGGGACTTGGGCACTGCAGGAGTCTTGTGCTGGTTCTGTGCTCAGATAAGCACCATGCTTGCTCAAAAAAAATGCCATCTCTCAATGTTAAATGGGTACATAGTTTTATCTGTAGCCGTTAATATAGATAGAATAGTCTCTGAGTGAAAACATCTTCCATCTAGTAAGCTAAGTAAGCAATATTAATAACTGGATGTGAAATGTCTGTAAAAACATAAAATACTTTATAACTGTCTTACAAAAATGCACTAAGCAATGAGGACTTTGTCATAACAGAAGAAATATGTTACTTCTGTTGCTGCAAGCTTAATAATTATGCTGAATCACCCATTGTTTGGTGATTCAAAATTTAGAAGAGTGTTTTGATTTAAATTTTTAAGAATTCTCAGAGTTCGTGTGTTTTAGAAAAGCATCACTGGAGGCAGTTGTGGTACTCTAAAATACACAATTTAGCACTAAATCTGAAGTTGCAGAGCTGCTCACCCAGCCACATGCTGCCTAAAGCCCTCACTGCTGAGCTCAGTGACAATTTTAGCTTTCATTTAACAAGGCTGACTCCTTTCCTTGAGTTGATATGAACTTCAGCCCTCTATCATCTGCCTCTGTTTATGTGCGTTTATACATACTTTAAAATTTTTAAATGAATATTTTAATGTGAATATTTAAAGTATTTTAATTCTGACTATCTCTTTCGATAGTTCCTGTAATTACAAGGTACGTCATTCATTTTAGATTTAAATATGCTTCCTTCCCACACAAACCCAGCATTATTTCTTTTTTTCTTTATGTTACTGTTAGCATATTTTAAAAGTGAGTCTTACTATTTTTTTTGTATTAAGAAATCAGATCCTCCTCTTTTTAAAAGTCCTGCCCTAGTGCTTTTTGCTGTCCTTCCAAAGATGGTACTAGGTCGTGTTGGTTGCAGGAAGAAATATCAAGGGCTCCTCCTCTTCCTTTTATTAGATAAAGATCGATGCTCAGAATTCCAAGTCTTAAAAAAAATCCCAGCATTTAAGGAAAGGAGCACTTTTTTCCCCAGCTATAAGATACACCGGTAGTTCTAAGCTCTCGGGTACTCGGCACCCGTCCATTTACATGATGGGGTCGGGATCAGCTGAGCTACCATTTGTAGCTCAGAAGAGGGAAGGTGCAAAACCAGCCCCAGAGCACTTTCTGGGGTGCAGCACAGAATCTTAGACTGAGGGGTTTATTGTTGCAAGAAAGTAATTTCATTACATGCTGCCTACACTGCTAGAATAGGAGCAAGCCTGTTCATGAAGTTACCCAAACTTGAAACAGCACTGCCGGGTCATTGCTACAGACTCTCATTTTGATGCAGCTTTTGTCTTTTCCCCTTTGCCATGAAGACTGTCCAGGTGACAGCAGAGTTTCAGCAGCGAGGCTCTAGATCTAGCTCCTTTCTGCTGTATTTTTTAAAGTCTTGCCATATCAGCTCTAGGGCTCGGTTCTAATTTGCTTAAACTCAGTGAAACACCACTAACTGGTGAAACATTGCAAACTTATACCAGGCTGGAGCTGACCTTTTGTAGCTTCATTAGGGTCTTCAAGGTAGCCCCTACCAGCATTATTCTTGCTGTTAATGGAAGATTATTTATTGTTTACTCTGTAGTGGTCTGCTGATGTTCTGGTTTGCTGGGTAATAGCCATTCTTTAAAAGTCTGACCTCATTCTATTAGATTCTTTCTCCGTTGAGTGCTCTCATTTCTCACTGAAGCCAATACACAACATTTACTAAAAAAACTTCCCATTAAAGGCGGTGAGAATCTGCCTCTCAGATGGTGTGGACTGTATTTTTTCCTTATCATTAAGAAGTCTGTTCGTCTGTCATTTTTTACTGCTTTCATCTGTTCTGCCATGGCTACTGATCGATGCCTGTGACAGCTCATCATTAAAAGGAGAAGCAGCTCTTTTGGTGTCAAAGTCAACTTGTTGAAAACTCTTCATAACCGCTTGTCCTCATAGATTTACGGCAAATGAGAAAATATTACAAAGAACTGGGAACAGTCACAAGTAATGTCCTTTCTTAACTTAGCATTCGGCTGCTCCATGACCACTGTCATTTATTAAAGCAATAAAAGAAACAAGATAATGAAATGAACGGTGAAGCACTTTGTGGCATTTTCCTGTATGAGAGATACTGTTTAAGGATAAATTGCCATTGTAATTGCTGCTTCAGATTTGTCCTGGGAAAGCACAATGTGACTGGGATAAATAGTTTTGACTTTGCTGGTAGTGCTGTGTTATCAGATAGCATTGACAGGACTGAGCAGTTAACTCTTGCAGAGCAGCACATTAAATAATGAGCGGGTAAGAGTTATAGTACATAGAGATTCTGTATTTAATACACATGTGTAATGCCAACTGAGAGGCACGCTTCAGAGACCAACCTGCATTTTTCCTTAGTCTTTTAAACAAACCAATATGTGACTGTAGAGGCTTCTCAGCCTGACATCCAACCTAGTATAGAGTTTCAAGTAAGTTCTAGTCACTTACCTGCTCATCTGCATACAATACTGTTATTTCTCTAATTGTTTCTATTCTTGTCTGTTTGGTATGTAAAAATGCAGTAAAGCCATTATGCAGGAAAAGAAAAGGAAAGCAGTTGAGATGATTATTCTGTTATCAGTCATGACTAAGATGAAGAGAGATATACTAGCAAGACATTGTTCCTAAAATAGATATCTTGCAAACAAGAAATGTCAGTCAAATGAGGTTTAAGTTAAATTCCTGATAGCAATTACTTACAGAATGATCGTGTTCCCATTGAAATTATTATGAACATTGTCACCATTTTTAATGGAAAAAGAAGCTGGGCTTCAGGTACTGCTTCTGAAATGTTTTTCAGAATGTCCTCAGCTTTTACCATGTGCTTATAACCTGCTGAACCCAAAGTCACACTGCTACAAAATGCATACTTGGCTGAACGGTGGCTTTAAGCAAGACTCTTTGCACAGGATAGTATGAAAATGAGTTAAACTGAGAAATGGGCACTTGCAGGAAGTATTGAATGGCCACCAACAAGTGACCTCACTGGGAGGAGAACTGATGAAGTGAAGAAATGCGATGTGTGTTCCAAATAAAGAACTGATGAGTCAAGTTGTGCCCCAACTGGAACAGAAGAAAAGTCAAGACGGATTGAAAATAACCTTGATAATAGTGGAGAAGAAATAGCAATCAATTCAAGTTATGTTGACCCCCAGAAGCTACGAGAATAGCAGTGGGTTGGGAAGGTACGCCGATTTCTCTTCTTCCAAGAGTGGAGATTCTTTAAGTACTGCTGCTACAGCAATTATCTGAAGACCTAAACTAATATTACTGAAGTGGTATTCAGCGACTTACTCCCTATTCCCAGTAATGTATCCATTACTCATGCAGTCAAGTCCTTTTGCTCCACAATAAGGAGAAAACAACTTCTAAATATATTATTTTAAATCAGTATCTTTATACTGCAAGACACAAACAGCTACTGCTGAATTATTTTTGACAGATACTAAGTCCCTATTTAATCTTCCAGGCTGAGACGTTTTTCTAAGCATGGCTCAGTAGGAAGTTAATTATAGTCTTCCAAAATGGGAAGAATTTTCACCTGAGATGATTAGGATACTGGTTTGAGGCATGATATGTGGGCTCCCAGCTAAAGTTAGGAACTGGCAACATCTTTGGCTCTGTATCATTTCAGAAGTAACACCCTCTGCTGTCACAAAAACTTCCCTGAAGATTGAGATCATGATGATTTTGGATGCAATCAATTCCTTAAGTATTCATCATTGTTGATACATTTGCATATTGGAACATCATCATGGTTTATTCTGTGCTCTGAGGCAAAATTCACTGTGAATTCAAGCTGAAATTTTCAGGCTTGGTTTCAGCTTCAAGGATTAAACAGGTTTGAAGAAATATAATGAAGCAAGTTTTGGAAAAAAACAGAAGTATGTGAGATTCAGTTTAAAAAAAAAAAAAGGATCAATTGCTTGTGGTATATTTGCCATCTGTTGGTGTATGCATACTGCTACAGTAACTTATTTCAGTATTTAATTATTTTTTCTGACCTGCATTTGGCTCAGCTAACCTTAGGAATTTATGTAAGAAATATAGTTGCTTAGATTTTTCTTTGGTGGTCTTTGGAAATACCTGAATTACCAAAGAAATTCTTGTTGATGAGTACTCAGAATGAGGTTTGATAAAGCTGGGCCTTTAGGTTTTTCACTGTAAGTTGTTACATAGAGGCTGGAGTATCTCTGTGATTCTCTGCTGGGCTTTTCTACACACAGACTCCAAAACTGTAGGCAAAGCCCGAGTATCCACCTCTGCAGTGTTGCTCGTGGAGGTAAAACAAACTCCTTCCTTACTCGATCATTGCTTGTGTATCCAGTCCTCACGGAGGCCTGTGCCATGGTTTAACCCCAGGCAGCAGATAAGCACCACACAGCCACTCACTCACTTCCTCCCCACCCAGTGGGATGGGGGAGAGAATCAGAAGGAAAGAGGTCATACTTGTGGGTTGAGATAAGAACAGTTCAATAGAACAGAAAGGAAGAAGCTAATAATGATAATAATAACAATAGTAAAATGACAATAATAAAAAAAGGATTGGAACATACAAACCAAGTGATGCACAATGCAATTGCTCACCACTGGCCGACCGATGCCCAGTTAGTTCCCAGGCAGCGATCCCCCCAGGCCGACTCCCCCCAGTTTATATTCTGGGCATGATGTCACATGGTATGGAATATTCCTTTGGCCACTTTGGGTCAGCAGCCCTGGCTGTGTCCCCTCCCAACCTCTTGTGCCCCTCCAGCCTTCCTGCTGGCTGGGCAGGGGAAGCTGAAAAGTCCTTGACTTGGTCTAAACGTCACTTAGCAACAACTGAAAACATCAGAGTTATCAACATTCTTCTCATATTGAACCCAAAACATAACACTATACCAGCTACCAGAAAGAAAATTAACTCTATCCCAGCTGAAACGAGGACAGCCTGTAATTTACTTTGAGTCGTTTGTCATTTCCCGAACGACTTTGATAGCTAATGACTGCTCATTACTTTCCTTTCTCTTTGTAATTTGTGCGTGTTATTGGTAGTTATTTTACATTTACTCCCAAATCACTACTGAAAGTGTGTACATTCATTTACGAGTGACTAAATAGCCCAGGAATCTTCAACCTGGGACACAGAGCAGAGCACAGTAGCATGGTGGAGGTGGGACATATACCATGCATAAAATCAGAAATGGTGTGGAGAGGGTGATTAATCACTCTCCCTTACAATAAAAGGCTAGGGAGCATCAGATGAAACTAAGCAGGAGGCTCAGACTGAGACACTTTTGTTACAAGGTTTACTTGTGGAACTTGTGAGATGTTATGGTTGCTGAAAATGTAGATATTCAGGAAGGCTTGGGCAAACTGATGGAAGAAATATCCATCAAGACTATTCCGGGCAAGATACCACCCTTGGCTCATGAAACCTGAATTGCTGGAGGCTGAAAACAAATTCTGGAGAAGTACTCTTAGCTACTGCTTACCCTGTTTGTATTTTCTGTCTGGCATCTGCTTTCTTGGCCAGTGTTGGAGATAGGATACTGGATCTTTAATTTGGCTGTACGTAGCTTTTCATTTGACGATACAGCTGAGATGTGTCAGTTGGCTGGTTTGTAGCATTCACTCTATTTTGGGGGGGAAATAAATATATTTTAGGACATTTGAATTCAAAATGCATTTAGAAATGAACTAAAAAGTTTTAAGTGAAAAAAGTTTAGATAAGCCTCAAAAAATCTAGTCAGATCTTCATTCACTGTGCCTATCTGCAGTTTTCATCCCCTACTGTCAAAGCAATGTGATCAGCAGAGATAAATTAATTGTATTTTCCATATGGCTGAGATAGTTCTTTAGCTCATTTTGGACAAACGTGGCAAAATTTGCTGCTAAGTTTGTCCCGTGGTTCTAAAATAGCCTGACAGAAGAATGCTTGCTTTGACGGTGAGAATGAAATAGTGAGTATCAAGGAACTTTCTGAAGGTGTTGATCTAGGAGCATCGCCTCAAATTGGCTTCCTTTTTTATCCATAAGTGAGCTTTTAAAAACTTGCTACAAAAGTACGAAACATGTAGATGGAAAAAATATAATCATAAAGCTGAAGCAGGGATTCAGTAAGGGCCTTTTCACTCGCGCTTCATATATTCAGGATAACCATAACTGAGTATAAGTGATCCTTGCTGTTTCCTCACGTAAGTGACTTCTCTTGCCTTTGTAGTGTGGGGCAAACTATACAATAAACTGTTTAACAACATCAAACTCTTTATAAGAGATCCTATACCACATTTCTATAAATACGCACACATACACAAGCTTGGCTCTATTTGCATTTTTTAAAATATCAGTATATACAGGATAGTATATAGACTCACATTTCTATTTCATATTCAGACTAACAGAGTATTGACTAAAGATTTTGTCATGGTACTCTTCTGTAAGTTAATCCAAATACATACAGATGTTTGCTACTGTGATACTAGCTTCTAAAACTGTGAAAATCTTGCTGTAATACCTATCTTATTAGGACCAGAGCAATTTATGCTGTGTGTAGAGGATCTCCGCAGCTTAAGAGCCACAACTGCGCCACTGAACTTGGCTTACATCCGTGTGACAGCACACTCTCCAGAGCACCTCGTCCTCTGCATAAATCCATTCCTCCTCTGGAACAATTCTGGCATAGACACAGAAATACAACTATACATTTTCGATGCATCAGGGCAGTTCTTTTTCCTTCTCATACGAGAACGACTCACGCTAGCAGAAGCATGCTTTGTACCCACGTAAATTCATCCACACAATAGGAAAGAGTTGTACTACTGTAACTGTGCAAGTGTTGTTAAATCGCATTGTACAAAAGATTAAAGGTGAAATTATGATGAACTTGAATAAACTTGCCCTGAGAAATTAACTGTATGCCCCCTAAAACCACCTTCACAATCAACACTAGAGCTCACAGTCTGCCTTGAACTGAAACTACAAAAGATAAATTTGTACCTGTTCCCTTTCAGGGTCTTTACCATCGTAATCAAACCAGAATAAAAACGTCAGTCTTGGCTTGGGCAGTTTTCTCAAACTTTGCTTTTTGTATAGTTTCCTTCCTGAGATCTCGCTGAACTAGATACTATTCACATATTCCTGTATTCACAGTTTTTTCTGCTTTGCTTTCCAGGGTGGAGCTGTGCTGTACTTGCCATGGTTAGCCTGGTTCGGATTCCAGTATCATTAACTGGCGGGAGGAGGGGAACAAAAGACACTGGCCTGACGATAATATTCTTATTCTTGAAAAACATTCTGGGTGAATGAACACAAAGTTTGCAGGATTCTTCTGAAATAATCTTGTTTAGGGACAAAGTTGGTACGATTGACAGAAAACTTAAGAGGGAATGCAGTTCTGTAATATGCCTCTCTGAGAAATGTCCTGTGAGGAATGATATGCAGGAAATTTGCAGGGATTTTTTTTACCTCATAAATAATCTGTTGTTCATATTTTCAAGTGTATGACTGATACTTTCAGGGAAATTGAATGAGCAAACTAAGCATGGATGTTGTCAGTTGGCCGCAGCCCTGAAGTCTATAAAAGGGACAACTGAGTGGTTGGAGTTCATGTTACTGACATTGAACAAGCTGAGTTTTGGCTGCAGACCCCATTTATCATTATAATTCCTTTCCTATTAGGCTCAGTGAAAGAGCATTCTCAGCAACTTTGTCACATCATAGAATTAATTTTAAAGTGAATAAATATTTAGAAACTGGTTACTTTGAAACCTTCATCTAATAAAAGCACCTGACAGAGGAAAAAGTGGTTATAATGTCATGCTGATCATACAATGACCTGCTGAGGAACATAATGGCAGAACCTGCTGAACAAATTAAGGTACTGGAACGTAAAAAACATTCAGCTGAAAATTGCACACCAAATGAGATCTGATATCCTCATCCGAAAACTGCACACCAAATGAGATCTGATACCCATACAGTCATGGACACGGGCTAGATTAGATGCTCTAGAAAAAGGTACAAAAAATATCCAAATATATAAAATTTAAATATTCATTTGAAACCCAAGACATGAGGCCTTGGTCCTCCTAAATTAATGACTTGCTATTATATTTTTGTTGTTTTATTTCCCTATAAAAGACCATGGGGGGGGAGAATCTTGCTCAGTTTTAAATTACAGGGACATATTGTTGCCTTTTTATTGAATACCTTTTGCTTCTTTGGTTGTGAGACCTAGAGTAAAAGAAATTCTGAATTTAATTTTTCTTATTCAGTCATTATTATATCTACACATATCATAATTTCCCTTTTATAGTCTTTGACATGAATAATAATCCTAACTTCTTTGATTATTGCTTTTCTCTGAATTTCTCAAATATTGTACTGTTAAGAATTTGGGGATGCAGAACACTTGTTTGCAATCTCTTATTGTTTGAGGCAATGGGAAAAGTCAGGAGCAGGGAAATAGCATCTGCAAACCAAGTTTTAGACACAAGTTCTTGCTGAGCACTCAGGCACAATCAAAAAGTCACTTCTCACTTGATTTCCTTTATATTTAAATTAAGATCTGCCTCGTGGCACTGCTCAAGTACATACATATTTAATCTCACAGAAAACGTTTGGCCATTTGGCTTCTTGTGGATGCACATCAGTTATACGACCAGAGGCACTGGGGTAGGTGGCTGTGTGCGAACCAAAGGCCCATGAAGCTGGGGCTTGTCCCTTTGTCTCCCGTCACTTAATTGCTCTAAAAGCTCCACGTTTGCACAATCCTACTGTAACAAAAATAATGTTTACTAGTGACCTAGCCCAAACAGTTTTATATTTAAAATGTAAATTCTCTCTCAATATTAAGTACTGGTAACATTGGTCCTGCATTTTCTTGCATGCTTTTTATTTTCTGAACGATGAACATTCCTGGTACACACGCCCCGTTTCAGTCCAAAACATTTGTCTTCCATGGTTGAGTTACAGACCTTTAAAAATAGGTTTGCAATGGAAATGCTGACATGCCAGCTGGCTGTTGCTGCAATGACACATTCACAATAGGCAACTCTCTTCAGCAGGCTCAGCAACGGGGAACTGGTAATGGTTAGCTTTGTGAAACAGGTCGCTCTAATTTAATCAAGGACTACACCGGCACAGCATCTTATACTATATACTTGTTTGTACGATGATTGACTTCTGAGTAAAAATAAAAATAAAAATAAATCGGCACAGGAAAGCATTCTGGACTATGGGGTGTACCAGCTTGTTTCCTCAGTCGTGCTAATTTCATCGAAATTATTTGGCAATTAAGAACGGTTTGAGACTTCCTTTGCTAGCTTTATCTAAAGGGCAGGGCTTACCAGTAAGTCATGCAGAGAGTTTAAATAAAAACTCCGTGCCATTGAGGCAGTGTTTTACCCTTAAAAATATGTATTCTTGACAGCATCATCTAGTGTTTTCCAGCTCCTGAGATCAAGCGGTGATGGAGGAATACTATTTTTTCATCCATGGTCTTTTTTCTACCCCCTCAGGTTTGGAAATACGGTAGTATTTCTCTCTAAACACACGCTTGGAAACAAAGGAGTCCATCCCCTTGGTGTTTGTAACCACGGTGAAGCAGGCTGCTCCCCTCTCTTGTAGACGTGCACGCAGCTTATTCACGCTTTTCACCTCACCAAGAACCCGCAGGAACCAGGCTATGGTTTTCCACTTCCCGGCCGCCTGTGCTTCCTATCCTACCACCTCGAAATTTTGAAAAACAGAAGGAAACTTTCTGGGTTCCCCCCCC
>VYZV01016478.1:297-12319 GCA_013401275.1 Pandion haliaetus
TAAAAAAGTATTTATTTATGTATTAATCTAAAACCGCTCCAGTTGTTGCTTTAAAATTAAAGCTGCAGGGTCAAACCCTCAAAAGCCAGATATAAGACTGAAAGCATAGGCTTCCCCTTATCCCAATGTGTATGTGTTAAGATACAATTTAATTACAAGTTCACATAACTCATCACACAGAGTCCTTTAACCAACATGTTTGTATCTAACTGATAGGGTGTTAAGAACTCATAGTTTTTGTCCAATTTCTGGGTGACTGTTTCTGTAATTAACCAAGTCTGTGGAAGAATTCCTATTTACAAAAACTGATTTAGTGTACGAAATGTGCCATGTATTCTCCTACCTGACTTAGTTCCTAAACTACAGAGAAATGAGAAACTTAAAGAGAAATCACTGGTTACATGAAAGTGAAATAAAAGTTTATCCTTCCAGTTATGCCTGGGAAAAATATTAGGGTGCCTTTATAGAATTCAATAAACACAAAACCCAGAGATTCTTCTAAATTTCTGTTTCTTCTAAATACACTCTTCATATGTTTTGACAGGTTTCCCACAAAGTTATTTCACAGAGAACAAGAATCCACCACCATCAAGGAGGATAAACAAAATCACAATTCTCTAGTCTACGTTTCTTTAATGCTACTTTTCAGGCCAGGTGATGAGGAAATCAGTTTTCAGTGAGTGGCTTAGTTTGCACCATGTGATGCTTCTTATACATAGCAGGAGAGGAACGAGCCCTGTCAGGGTATTTTTGGTTTTGAATTTCTGCCTCTATCAATTATTTTCCTTCTCCAATCCTTTTTCTTTTTCACTTCATACCAACACTGTTTTTCAATCTTATTTGACTCATTCCCTTTAAACTCTTCTCCTTTCCTTCATCCCATCATTTGGTCCCTTGGCCACCCACACTGCCAATTAACAGCAGTTGCATGACATTATAGGTAATATTAACAACAGCCATTAGTGGGAGAATTGCCCTCAGCGAGATATTGCAATACGTTGTTCAGGGGCATAATACCTCTCCAAGGAGATAACCTTTAAGTTGATGGGACCATGCTTCTGTAACTTGGATGCAGCTGTAATAAGCGTGGCTCTGTGGAGATCAGAGATGGTCCTGTTTTAACTTCATTTTCAGTTCAGAGAGATTTGAGCAGCAATTTGACAGGTGAACAATTTCACGCATGATTTTATAGCACACTATCTTCCTCTTACCATCTTCTGCAAAATCACTAAGCCTCGATTTACCTTCATTTCTCTCATTTTCTCTGGCTGTCTTTCCAATTCCAAATCATAGAGCCCTGCAGTGAAGGAATCTAAAGATCTGTGTTATGTTATTTTTTTTGTAACTGTTTACTGCCCTTTGATATAAATGGATTGGTTTTTTTTAAACAACTAGTAAAAGAGTTCCAAAACCTCACTAGTTAGTCCTTAAATGTCCCTGTAAAATATGAAGAGAAGAAGTTGGAAATAGGTGAAACATCAAAAAGTTCTCATATTTCACCATTATCTCATACAGAAAAAGTAGTGTAAAAAGATTCCAATTGCAATTAAGTATTTAGTACCGAACAGCCTACCTACAAGGGTCTGAACAGACTCCCTTCTGCATCCATTTCCTTTATTTTATATGGCTGCATGTTTAAAAAAAGAATTACTGAGATGTTTATAACATATGGTAACATACTTCTGGTTTTGAAGCACTACATTTTTCAATCAAACCCTTGCTTTAGGAACAAAAAAAGTATGTTTTACTACATTGTTGAAATACACAGCAGTTACAAAAATAAATCCTACTCTTTGGAGAGTTACTGCACTGGGTTTTTGTTTGTCTCTGGGGTGTTGACAAAAACAAACCATCCAGAGCCATCAACTTCTCCTGAAAAGCCCAGAACAACCCATGTGTGTGAAGGAGACATGGAAAAGTGAGCAGCAAAAGTGTCTAAAGACCAAATCAGCAGAGATATGCTTCAGAAGATCAGTACTGTTACTTTTTTTCATACAAGCACTTCAAAATTTGTCATTAGTCTGAAATGCTGGCTTACAAGGAGTAATAAACAGTATTTACAGAGAGGTTTGTGAAGTTTTTCTCTTAATATATCTCATATTCTATCTATAGCTTATGGTGTATCACACCTCACTCTTCTAAAATCCCAGTATTGCATAGGCTGCCAGCTCTCCCAAATGCAACACAAGCAGACTCAGAGTAGAAAAATCAGCGTACAAAATTCTACTGCTTAATTTGGGGAGGCATGAAGGGACCCTGAGATAGTGCTCGTCCATTTCTAAAACAAGCTCTCGCATTTTCTTTAGCTGAATAGTCTTCTCTTTTAAGGACACTTGTTTAAGTGGTCCTATAAAAACCATGTGTTTTGAGTACAATTATGCAAACAAATGCCATCATTTATATCCTTTACTGCAAAATAATGACAATGGCCTAAACCTATGTAACTACTGAAGGAGGAAAATAAGTACAAAACTATGATGTCCATGTTTGGCTTTCTTCAAATGTGTGTAATGGCCAAAATAACTGGCTTTTTACAAGACTTTAGTAGGCATTTGTATTGCTAACGTCAGAAGTTCTTCCCACATCTTCAAATTTGTTCTCATATTTCAGAACTCTGAAGACTGGAAGATTTTCAATTAGATGATTACAAGATACTGCTGCAACACTAAATATTTAAAAAAAAAAAAAAAAAAAGAAGATAGCTGTTTTCATCCTTATTTTCCCAAATATTGAGAATTTCTAAGTGAAATAAGGCTTACTGCAAACTATGTAACACGAATACCAGACACCAATGAGACTTCTGTGGAACTTCTGAATGATGAAAGAACAACAACTTTTTGAAGAACATCTTCTTGATGCTCTTCAATATATTTGTCCAAAAATCCTTCAACCATAAGCATATTATTCAAGACACAACAATGCAAAGACCAACCACAAATGACTATTAGTCCTTCATACTGATATGCAGAAATTTAAACTGACTTTAACTTCACCAACACCTTTATCACAGGATTTTTGATAGTTCTTTCTGTTAGGAAAGGATGCAGCATTTTCTCAGATAAGTTTCCAATTCATTTCAAGGAAAGAACTGATTAAGAATTCAGACAGAACTGCAGAATTTGGCTATTACTCAGTACAAAAGCTTGCTTTAGATTCAGGTTAGGTTGGTTATTTCAGTCTATTCTGAAATTGCTATTTTTTGATTATATAAAAATAGGCGGTTTAGGTAGGAGTAATATTCTTCAAACTAAAATACAACTCATCTGAAGGAGTGCATGACTAATATTTAGAAAATGTATTTATAGGCCTTTGGCTCAATACTGGAGTGGAGACGGGCATACCCAAGAATAACCTGATACTGAAAATGTAACTTCTACTCATGAGCCATCAACTCAGAGTGATCAAAGAGAAGGTAATTTACTGCAAAACAAGGCGATTCTCCTATTAAATGCAACTTAAATTACTAGAATCCACATACCATACAAAAACACTGAAATATTGTATTGCTTTACCATATACTACCTTCAGTAAACAACATCCTAAAAATTTTTTCTTGTATAATCATATTGTAAGTTTATTACAATAGACAACAAAAGGATCTAAAAATGCACTGTTATGGGTTTGTGTGGCGCAGGGGTTTTTTTTGGTAGCGGGGGAGGAGGCTGCAGAGGTGGCTCCTGTAAGAAGCTGCTAGAAGCTCCCCCGGCTCCAAAAAGTCGGACCAACCTCTGGCCCAGACAGGGAGTGATGGTGGTAGCGCCTCTGGGAGACCAGATTGAAGAAGGGGAAACTGCAGGGAGTGGGGGATTGGAATGCGAGAGGAACATCTCTGCAGATACTGGAGTCAGTGAAGAAGGAGGGGGAGGAGGGGCGCCTGAGGAGGTTGATGGCTCTGCAGCCCGTGGGGAGATGGCAGGCTGTCCCCCTGCAGCCCATGGAGGTGAACAGTGGAGCGGAGGATCCCCAAGATGGCCGTGACTCCATGGTAAAAACCGCGTTGGAGCAGTGTGAGACTGGAGAGCAGCCTGCGGAAAGGACCCGCGCCAGGGGAGTTCGGGAAGAACTGAAGCCCACGGAAAGAACCCGCGCCAGGGAAGTTTGTGAGGAACTGCAGCCCGCGGAAAGGACCCACGTTGGAGAAGTTGGTGAAGGACTGTCTCCCGTGGGAGGGACCCCACGGTGGAGCAGGGGACGAGTGAGGAATCTTCCCCCTGAGGAAAGGAGCGGCAGAGACGATGTGTGGGGAGCTGACATCAACCCCCATCCCCTGTTCTCCTGCGCCACCAGGGGGAGGAGGTAGAAAGCATTGGTAGTGGAACTGAGCCGGGAAGGCGGGAGGGGTGGGGGGAGGTGTTCTGACGTTTGGTTTCCCTTCCCGATACCCTTGTGTGTTTGATTTGATTTGATTTGTAGTCAATGAAATGGATTTTGTTTCTTCCCCAAGTTGAGCCTGTCTTTTGCCCGTGACCATAAGTGGGGAGTGATCCCTCCCAGTCCTTGTCTCGACCCACGAGCCTGCCTTTGGTTTTTCTCCTCATCCCAACGTGGCCAGGGGAGGGGGTGGGGAGTGAGCAAGCGGCTGCGTGGTGCTTTGTTACCGGCTGGGCTGGAACCGAAACCACGACATTCACACACACAAATGAATTTTTGTGGGCTATTAACAATGCAACAAAATATAGACAAAAAGAGTATTGAAGAGACCTAGGCAATGCTTTGGTGAAAAGCAGGTGGCTTCTGAGTTTTGAAGAAACATTATGGCAAAATAAACTACCTTAGCTTCCCTTCCTGCCCCCACCCTGTATTTGGCAAATATGGACATATCTCCATTAGGAGTCTTGATTCAATTTGGTAAAAATTTCCTATTCTGACAACAGTGTATTCAATTCTATAGCTAAACAAGTAATACACATTCTGTATGTTCACAGCAGTTACCACTCAGCAGTATTTTTACAGACTACCAGCTAAACAACGTTAATTGCATCAGACTAACTCTATTATGGCTGACCAGTTTATTTGGAAGTGGATTAAATTTCATTTCTGCATCATCACTAAAGTCATCAGATGATCACAGGGAAGTCTTCCTACTTCTTCATGATAGCACGCATTTATAGGAAAACACTTGTGTCTGGTGGCATTAACTGTTTACTGCCCTAGATAATTAAAAAAAAAAATCAGATAGAGCTGCAGCGTATCTAATGTAGTATTAGATAAGTAAGCACAGAATGTATTATAGGACCCCAAAACACCACAACATTTATTTACAGTTCAAATATTGTTCACACTGATAGTAAATTAAATACTTGTTTACTATGTGCTGGATAGGCTAAAATCATTAACATTTTTGCATGGCACCGTTCATAAAAATATGTCTTCGGCACAAGATCCCATAACCTTAACTGAAATACCAAACTATTACATGAAAAAACTCTGGTTAGTGCCATGAAAGAGACAGAAAAGGATTTATATTACAATGAAATGGTAGGCAAATATCATGGATAAAAATCTTAGTCTACAGCTGTCAATATTATGAACATTAATTTTGTTTTAGTTGTTTAGCAAGGCCATGACTAAACTGCATATACTGAAAATAACGCTGACTTCAGTCTTTTGAATTTATGGTACCATCCATCTTTCATTCACTATAATGTAACTGAATCCAGAAAATTTATAGATTTTAGATTTGTTTCATTCTGTTTAAAAGACAGCTAATACTGCAGTTCATAGACCTTATTTTACCTATTGTTTAGCAATTCCAAATTTCTAAGATAAATATGGAACCCTTACTTATAAAAGACAATTTCTTCCTAGGGAGTAAATGAAACACAGGAACGTTTTTAACATCTACCCATGTATAGGAGGGAGATTAGGTTCATTCTCTGTTGGAGAAACTAAAATGAAGGACTATTTATGAAGTACTTGCAGCTTTGAATATAATCAACTGTAATAACAAGATACAAGTTACAAAAAAATTCTTTCTGTTGAAACCACTTTTGTAATACTGCTTTTTAATAACCCTCATAATGGCCGAATTAGAAGGACCCCAACTGAAATCATTCATCCCACATAAAACAAACATTGCTTTTTCTTCTTAGCTTTGTTTTACAAGCTACATTATTTCCAGATGACGCTTGAGGGGCCTAGGAGCTTCAAGAATTAGATGCTTAAATAGACAGCTGCTTTCTATTTACCATATAAATCAAGGATAAATCAAAGAAGAATCTAAATATTGGACTTCATTTAGCCCATTGTGAAGTACAAACTGAGAAGGAAAAGAAAAAAGAAATATAGAAATCTCATCACCCAAATGCAAAGTTTAATTCTCATTATTAAGATGAGAGAAAAACTCATTGACATTCACACAATTCCAAGCCTCCATGTAACACCAGCTCTGCACAGCAGGTAGATTTAACTGGATTGGTAAGGAGCCAGGAAAAGAGTCAGTTCTGATCAGGAACTGGCCCAGTACCACCAGGCTTTTCTACTGCAGACTTTATATATTTTTTTAAAATACATATATTTATATATATTATTTATATATACACGCACGTGTATATACATACACACACAGAGCTCACTGCATTCATATTCTTTGCACTTTTCCTTTCCAATTGACAACGTGCCTTTATTTCTATACCTTAACTAACACAGAAAGAGCAGATATTGGACAGGGGGTTAAAAGATAGCTCTTCATACATTCACAGGAGTACATCTGTAAATATGCAAAGTCTAACACTACACTACATTGTTTCTACCACTGACAATATTCCTCCACCACCGAAGTGCTCGTTAAATGACAGTCCTATATATGAAATAATTGAAGATATTGGCACTAAGTGGTATTATTTTTAGAATTTTTCCTAACACATTTAAGCTTCAGCTGGATAGAACAATGCATTTTTTAATAGCCAAAACTTAGAAGGTAAAAAAAAAAGTTAAACTGGAGTGAATTTTAGAATTTTTCCTATTTGGCTAGCTATCATCCTACCTACACTATTTTCTGTTAATATAATTCCATTAAAGCAACTGAAGGCTGTTAGTAAAATCCCTACGGATAATAGAGAGAACTCCAAGCAGACAGCAGCGTGGGGTGCTCAGAACCATGAACCCTCCCCGGGGTGTTGAGTGATTCTCAAAATGTGCTCCAAGGAGTTTTCATTGAACTACTAAGCCTTCATGCCCACCACCAGTAAACAAAAGTTTGGGCTCCCACTGACATAAAATCCCTTGTCCCTGTGTTGCATTAGATGATGTTGAAATAAATTTAGAAACCGAATCAAAAGCTATGTATCCACATACAGACTTAAGTGATATCGCGTGCCAAACTATTTGAATCTAAAACTATTCCTACATTTGACTTTTATTTTCCTGAATTTTTGCATTAAGCAAATTTTTTTTTCTTACATCAGCAAGAGAATTCTGTATCTCTGACATAAGCTTGCCAAAATTCAAAATTGTCTATCTCCTTCTCTCTCCCCTCCCTCCCTAGAAATAGTTAAGGAGAACCACTCACTACCAGCTGCAGCATAACAAGTGTTGAAGTGCTCGAAAATTGCAGACAATGCTATGAAATGCTTAAAAAGCAACCGTTTGGGTAGATGGTAGCACCAACAACAGGTCTGATGTGCTACTTGCCAAAGGAAGTTAGCATGTCTCCAGTTACGCTGTTAAGCATCTACGGTTTAACAAATTACATTAGGCTGTGAAAAAATTACAAAGAAAATAATCGATAAGTTTACTTAAGTAATTTGTCTTGATTTGAACTGAAAGCAGCAGAATTCTCAATTATTTTATTAGTGGTGTTCTTGTTCGTTAAAAGTTTTGGCGAATGTGCTTTCATTGAATGCAAGAAAGCAATAAAAAAACCTAACTGGATTTTTTCCAATTTCTTCAAGTCTGGAGATACTCGCAGACAAGGACAACTTGACTGAAGTGTGGTATTCCAAAACAGGTCATTGCTGGTACGAAAATAACGCTTAATAATAAAGCTTACTAAACAACTAGTAAATGAAGTAGCACGAGAATTGGTCCAACCAAGGATACTGTCTCCGAGGCAATGGTTTGATGACAGGGGGCTCTTCTCTCTTCCCTGCTGGCTCCTCCGTGCTGCTCCTGAATCCCATTACATTGACTACAGTTTATCAGGAAAGGACCAGGAAATTGGCCCAGCCTTAATAAATGAAACAACTTGCTCTTTTCTTTTTTAAAGCCCAGAAAACCTCAATAAGAACAATACAAAAACCAAGTGGGTCAGTTCCTTATTCTAGTTCACAGCAAGATACCCACAGCTTTGGTGGTACACCAGAGACCTGATCGTAGTCCATGGCAGATAATCATAAAAAGACCGTAAGAAACCTGGTAAAGGAAGTTCCCAGTATATTCTTACCACCATCAATAATCAGCACCTTAGGGACTGTATGTTAGGTCAAAAACCTAGGTTTGTACAATAATGAAAACCAAGTACAGTAGAAACACTACTAGTGCTCAAGCACTCAGAAATCAAGAGATGCCCATCTCATCTAACCTCCATTTGCTCCCTTTGTGTGTATGCGTTACGGCACAGGCATACTGTGCCATGGCACCTCTCCATCACGATGTTCACAATGGACAGGGCTCAATACAAGAACACTGATGCTGCCTCTTTCCTTCTGTATCCTTGCTGGCCCTAAGAAGGAACACACAGTATTTACCATCATTGGTTTTTCAAAGTCTAGTACTTGCAAATGAGCAGAAAGGCAGGGAAAGGAAGACAGGACCATAAGCAACACCGAGAATAATTTTAGGTACGATTTAACCCTTGTGACCCTGGTACCATGAAAATTCACTTTTGGATTACATAACACTGTAAGGAAAAAAAATTTAACAAATTAAATAAATAATAAATAATTTAAAATAATGAGAAATACATTTTTAAAACACGTTTGACTGATCTGAATGAAACCTATGAAGAGAATAGCCTGCTAAGCAATCCTCCTCCTCTTCTCTAGACATAAACCGGGCCAGAGCAGGCAATCTCAGTGCTATACCTTTCTTTAGCTNCAGACAATACAAACATGGGCTTTCAGAAGCAGAGTATGCATGCTTAAGTAAATGAAATCTGGCCTCAACTTTTATTTAGTCACTGCCTATGCCTCAGATTGAGCTGGAACATGAGCAATTTGGAGCAAAAAAAAAAAAAANAAAAAAAAAAAAAAAAAACCAAGCCATGCATAAAAGCATACTTTCTTCTTTCAAAATACAAGCCATGAACTTCAGTGATTTTACTCTCCCCTACAGCAATCTTTCCAACTGCTCTCCGCCTCCCCTTCCTCCCTACATCATACCAACAATAAAAGGGAAGAAATTCAGTGAAGTATCTAAGTCTCTGGGCTGCACTCCAGAGTCTTTCCCCAGCACTGCTCCATAAACTACATTTCTCAGCTGTCTCCATTTGTAAGGGGATAACTTCGACCAGAGAGCACCTTGGGTCTTTCCTTAGCTGTAGTATATAGTTCACATCCAGTAAGTTAAAAAAGTCCAAAATCTATAAAATAGTTTGCAAGCACCAAATTCAAACACATGCTGAAATGTGTACATATATATACCCACATATATGTAAATATACGCCTATGTGTGTGTGCACATATATATATATTTATTTATATGTGTCCTTTTACAAACATGTGTGCATCATACTGTTTTCTTTCCTCTGAACAGTGGGGATGGTAATTTGTTAATTTGTTTGTTTTCTTCTAGGGAAGAAAATACAAGGATATCTTTTCATAAATCATAGAATGGTTTGGGTTGGAAGGGACCTTGAAAAGTCATCTAGTCCAACCACCCCACAATGAGCAGGGACATCTTCAACTAAATATCAATATCCTCCTTCTGACAACAGGCCACATACAACTGTAGTCCCTGCATCAGGGATTTGTTAGTGTTGAAAATTTCAGCCCTATTCTCTAGTCATCTGAAGATGCCTGACAGTTATTTAACCAAGACCCCACAATGTCTCAGAGGTTAGTTTCAATATACGCAGCCTTTAGCAGCAGTTCCAGCTTACAGAGCCCCTGTACCCATAAACACAGTCCCCAGCACTCACTCCAACCCCTCTGGGCTGTGATACTGCATGTTACACAGAACTATCTCATGATATGATATATGACATGATATATCTCAGGTATGAAAAGCCATCATTTCCACCAAAGCAGCCTCCCTTTGCCCTGGAAGCCAACTGAAGCACCATAGCTCTCTGAGACAGCTCAATAAAGAGCCACAACACTACAGGAGAAATTTGAACACGTAGCTGTGGAATTGCTTAAGCTGGACCCTGGCATGACACCAGGGTTAATCACCTCTGAGAAATACAGCTCCAAGAGCCTTATCAATCACAACACTCAGAAGTGCTCAGTGCATCCAAAATACTGCAAGTCCTCACCACCATGGAAGCCCATACACCAAAAGCCTCTATTCCTTGAGAAGCGAACCCATGGGAAAGCTTTAATCAAGTCCTCTCCAAGAGGTCTGAAGTCTCGGGGAGCTTTCAGTTGTTCATGACCATGCAGATGAAAGAGCTTTAATCAGCTCATGTATCACTTTACCAGGCAAACAGAAGCGGGATCTCCTGCTCTTTAACCACAAACTAACTTGAGGGGGTTCTTGCTGAAATGTTTTACAAGTTCCAAAAATTAAAGGTCAGATAGCAACTTCTGGGAGAGAAATCAGAAGCCCTATAATCACAAGTGTTGTAAGGGGCTTCACATGAATTAGGGCATGGTAAGACAGCAGGAATTCATAGGAAAAACCTACAAGTGCTTCATTTGATCTATAAACCCACATGTCTCTGAATAACAAAGTGCCTCTAGTTTGTATAGTATGTGTCAGCAATAATAACTAAAAGATGCACGGTAAGAAACCTCGTTAGTTGAATTAGATTTAAGTCATTAAACTATTATATCAAATTATCTTTTTTGATATTTTTATACTTAATGCTAGAGTGTCGTGGTTTCAGGTCAGCTCAGTCGGTAACAAAGCACCACAAAGCCGCTCACTCACCCCCCACCCCCTCGCCTGGCCACGGTGGGATGAGGAGAAAGAAAAAAAAACAAACAAAAGGCAGGCTTGTGGGTCGAGACAAGGATTGGGAGGGATCACTCCCCACTTATGGTCACGGGCAAAAGACAGGCTCAACTTGGGGAAGAAACAAAATCAATTTAATTTACTACAAATCAAAACAGAAACAAAACAGAAGGGTATTACGAAGGGAAAACCAAACATAAGAACAACCTCCCCCCACCCCTCCCGCCTTCCCGGCTCAGTTCACTACCGATGCTGTCTACCTCCTCCCCCCAGCAGCGCAGGGGAATCGGGGATGGGGGTTGAGTCAGCTCGCCACGCATCGTCGTTGCCGCTTCTTTCCTCAGGGGGAAGATTCCTCTCTCGTTCCCTGCTCCAACGTGGTTCCTTTTCCGCGGGCTTCAGTTCCTCACAAACTTCCCTGGCGCGGGTCTTTTTCCTCGCGGGCTGCTCTCCCGTCTCATGCTGCTTCAGCGCGGTTTTTACCATGGGGTTACGGCCATCTTCGGGAGCTTCCGCTCCACCGTTCACCCCCCTGGGCTGCAGGGCCATCAGCCTCCTCAGGCTCCTCCTCCTCCCCCTCCACTTCCATGATTCCAGTGTCGGCAGCGATGTTCCTCTCAGGTTTCCCCCCCCCACTACCGGTTCCCCTTCTTAAATATGTTTCCCAGAGGCGCTACCACCGTCACTCCCCGCCTAGAGGCGGGTCCGACATTTTGGCGCGCGGGTCCGACATTTTGGGGCAGCGAATTCTTCCAGCAACTTCTTAAAGGGGCCGCCTCTGTAGCCCCCCTCCCCTGCCACCAAGGGAAAACCGCGCCACACAAACCCATAACATAGAGTAATTGGGTATGTAAAGTCTCAGGCATGCATGTCCTGGAACATGTGTTAACACTGAAAATAAAACAGTTGTTACATTTTCATCCTCAAAAATGCAGACCAAGATAAATCCACTTTTTTTTTTTTTTTT
>VYZV01016486.1:1478-12562 GCA_013401275.1 Pandion haliaetus
TGATTACCCTTACTTCAGATTTCACCAAATTCAAATTCAAGTCATTCTCAAATGCTGTTTTTATCCAGCTGAGACTTGGACCTGCACATTTGTAGCTTTAGCTGATACTGCAAGCTTTCACATGTCATCATGATGTTATTTCATCAAGTCCTCAGTTCCTGGCTGTTGATTAGATGTTAAGGGTCTCCTGCCACAGGACTTAAAGAAAAGAAAAAAAAAAACAAAACAAAAAAACCTATAGGAAATTCAGCTTTTCAAATTCAGGAGCATACAATCTTGTTTCTGACACTGAACTAAAGGGGTGGGAGACACGTAAAAATTTTTTTTTTCCCCTTACATGCGAGTGCTATAGCAAGCTATACTAAAATACTAAAACATTTTACAAAGCTCATAAAAACAAAATATCCAAATGTGCAATACTTCGGCTGAAAGATGAATTCTAAACATCCCATCCGGTAAAACAGCAAATGATCCAAAAAGTTCAATCAACTCCGTGTCACTGAACCTTAGGAATGCAACTTGTGCTAGAAATTTTAGAGAAACTAGTTATCTGTCACACCATAAGTTATCTTCATTTTGTTCACAATAGTTTAGAACCTATTGTCTTTGGAGAGCATTCCAACATGTTATCTCATAAGCAACTGATAGACATAGCCAGTTTTTATATGAACATTGCAAAATACATACTTTGAGTAAATACTGGAAATGTTTTACATTTTTGTCATTTAGAAAAATGTTACATTCAGCACAACACATAAGAATTATATTCCTTTAACCTAGAATAACTGGATTCATATTTTCAGAGGCAGGCACAGACTACAGTAGCATGCTGGGGTTTTTTTAGTTTTTCTTTTTTTAAATTGTTGTGCTATTAGAAACTCAAGTCCATTTAAAATTATTACAACAAGTAACTTTCACTGACTTCAAATATTATATACACACACTGGTCACTTTCTCCACAGCAGAAGAGAATCCTGGTAGCATTCAGCTCATAATCCTGCACTGAAAAACCAATGCAGAATCATGATCAAATATTTCAATACACTTAAAAACCAAACAAAACCTCCCAACAAAAACAAAACAAGAAAGAAACAAAGACACCCTGTGACCAGTAAAAAAAAACCCAGCTTGGGCTTTTGTAAAAGCAGTGGAACATCAAGCAATAAAGTAAATTAGATGTTATTACCTGCAAAAAGAACACTTTTAACCCCTCCCTTCTAAAAAGTTAGTTACCAATAATTCTCAATAATTTTTGAAAATACTGCTTTACATTTTCGATTTCAACAATATGACATTAGTTTTTTCTTTTGTAACATCCAAACAATTTGGACATTTATGATGTTAAAACAGAAGGGATGCATAAAAGACTAAAAGAGTACAAAATTAAAATTTGAGTACTTCGAGATGTAAGAAAGTAAAGAGAACATTCAACTTCTCAGAGAACTGCAATGGCATTGTCTTACATTTTGTAAAGTAAAACTTACGTAATATTAGGATCCACTTGTTTGTAAGCATGAGCTGCACAAGATCCACAATACGTATATCCTGCATGGCTGCAAATCAAGGTGTACAAAATGTTAACATGTTAAATACTGTTAAATATGTTGATATTGCTATTAGATGGTAATATCTTAAATATTGTTTGTCCCCAATTAGCTATAAATAGCAAGAGTGATCCAAAAATCAACTCCTGAGAGAGCTGGAGAGCACTGTTGCAGTACTGACCATATGAGACACCTATCTGTCAAAGAAATATCCCTGACCATTTACTTGAAAGTTAGTAAGTAAGCCTCCAGATCAAAGCACCTTTCATTACCTGTAAAAGATACCAGCTGGCAGACTACATAACTGCGTATTATCAGAAGCTCATGATAATGCTGAGAGTGCAGCCAGGGGACAAGGGAACAGCAAGCTGCTGGAGAAAGCTCTGCTAACCTCACTCTAACTGAATACTACAACAGTAGCGGGGTCTGGCAAAGGGAGACTACACATTACAGCAGATAAACAGAGAATAAAAATGCTCTGCCATTGAAGAAGAATACCTCAGCATGAGAATGAATGGGCACAAGGAAAGGAGTGGAACGCAGCATGGTAGCTTTTACTGCATAGAATGCGAAACATGCTTTATTGTTTCCCATCACTCTGGCCTGGAGCCTCTCTCCACCTGCGTTCCTGTGTGCGCTCCAAAAACACTCATAATTATTCTGACTACTTGTTTCAAGTATCACATCCAAATTGTAAGAGCTATTCCCTTCAAGACTGTTAAAAACAGGAGAAGACTCAGTTTACACTGCTAAAAGCATTAATTCCAGAGAACGTTCATTCCCCAGGGTCCCAGGCCAAGCAGCAAAGAACAGCTCACAGTCACTCAGCAGCATGGCCACAGCAGAAGCCCATGCCCACATTGCACAGTGCTTGGGCCGTATCACCTCTGGAGCTTGTCTGGAGCGCCTGTGACCCTAGGTCAATAGTTATCATTTATTTAGAGTCAAGTATGTGCAACAACAAAACTAGAGCTTTCCAGATGGTCTTTTTATACAATGACACTGAGAATGATACGTGCTATAAGTCCTGGGACATACAGGATGTTTGAAGAGACAAGTTCCCCATTGACAGGACTGGAGGATTTTATATTTATTTATATGAATGTATGCTCGCACACATGTATATTCGCCCACAGAGTGATACCTGGAGCAAGTTATCCTCAAAATTACCCCGGGGTTTTACTTCTGTGTCACTTGCCTCACTCATTCCAAAGAGCTCATAAAGGTACAAACATACACACTAAGGGGAGAAACAGGAGACTGGGACCTAGTGAACCAGCAAGGTATGTTATTTGACAATGTCGAAAAAGCCTTCTGAAATCTTCCCTCTGCTACAGCCTTCTTCAGTTTTTCACAAAAATATTATTAGCCGTACCCCACTTTACAGGTGGGAAAACAAAGGCACAGTTAATGGAACAATTTGGTGAGACCACAGGAAGACCTCCAACAATTCTGGAAAAAGAAGCCAGGTTACCTACTCTGCAGCTGAAAGGCCTCTTTCCTGACATTCCTGCGAGAAAGACTAAGGCAGATGTGGGACAATTTCTTCTGCACATATAATACTATTATGGAATACTTCAAATATTATGTCAATGCTATGTTAGCACAGGAAAAACATTTTATTTAAGGTGCTTTTTCTAGTGTTTCCTTCCAACTCATAATAAATTGGAATGACCAACATACTTTTTTTATTATACATCTCAACTATCTTCAGGAAATTGAATTCCACCTAAATAGTTTAGATGATCCCTATTTCTGCTGTGGATAAAAAACCCCAAACAAAACCAAACCAAAATAACAAAATTAAACCATTTTGGATAGCTGAATAGTGTTTCATTACTTTTTGTTTTAAGCTTTGCTAAGTATTGATTTGGGGGAGGATGCTGGAGTTCTGTTTGGTTTGTGTGTTTTGTTGTTTTGGGGTGTTTGGGTTTTTTTAAATAGGTCTATACTAGAAGTGCACTGAAAGAGCTGTCACCTTAGACTACCACTCCACTAATACACCTCTTACCTGTCTTACTGGATCACAAGTGAATGTTATGTCTGCAGTCCATCAGCAAAAGGAAACTAATCATATACCAGAACGTGCACAGATTTCTTCCATTCTATGCCATATCCAAAATACTTAATTTAGAAACCACACAACATTCCTTTCAGATAAATACTAGCTTTCACCAGTTTTCAGAATCACTCAAAATAAAGAAGCTTTTAACCAATCAAGTGTTATACGTACTAAAATCGGATTTCAAACTTACGGTGCAATAATGGCTCTAGCAGGTCTTTTTGTGGACTGTACTTGAGAAAGCCAACCTTCTAGTTGTGCATTCAGCTGGGGTCCTGTGAAGAGACAAGGAAATACTGAAGCCATAAAAGAATCTAAAATACCTAAAGAATTAATAAATAAAGTCCAAAAATCCAACAGATTTAAAATCATCTTAAGCATCAAAGCCTATGTTTAAATCTCAAAAAACAAACAAAAAAAACCCCCCAAAAAACCCCAACCAAAACCAAAGCAAACATGTCTGTAATGTTGGACGTTACAGTAGGAAAGTTTCAACCTCTTAGTCCAGGAAGTTCATTTATTGCACATCCAAACACACAGTTATTGTTTCATGCTCTGTGGACTGATGCACATAACATTTCATCATTAGAAAGGATGGCTGCTGGTCTCAAAAGAGAGGCTAACAGATGATTGATTCTTCTGGTAACCATATTTGCAGAATTCAGAAATAAAAGTTAAGATGGCCTATACCAAGAGAGCCCAATATGGGAAGATGATCTAATACAAAGACCTTACAGACTGACATGATAGCAAATGGCTATGGTATTTAGTCTTTTATTATTATCAAGCAAGCATAAGAGCAGAACACAAAGGACACTGTAACCTGGAAAAACTGTAAATACACAGGAAAGAGCTAAAAGTGAGAAGACATGCTTATACTAATGCCTTAACAACTTCTGATCAATCAACATATACTACAAGTACATAAACTTCTTGGCAACATTAACTTTGATAATTGGTCAATCCAATATTTAACTTTTTTTTAAAAAAACTGAATTCTGTACCTCAACAAGTGGCAAATAATTCAGTTAGCTGACAGGTGATAAAAGTGCCTTCTAGAAATACAACATTAAAAACAAAACACATTTTGGTTATTTCCCATCACAAAGAAAACTTTTTGATGTAAAGCTATTCCTGAAGAAGCAAGTCTGCAAATACAGTGCAACATTCTTTATACTAAAGAACACAAAACAAACTTTCAAGTAAAACTCATTCAGCTGCTATTTTTACAACTAACATATCATTAACAAAGTGAAAAATAGATGCACTTTTTTCAGTTGACACTATGCTTTTGACAGAACTGCATGTCAGCAGATTTTACAGATAAACTATGGTGCAGTAAGCCGCTTTCCTTCTACCATGCATGTTGTAGATTTTTGTATCTTCCCCATGCAGGTGTAAAACCACCAACTGCCAGAAAAAGTCAAAACCAAATTAAATACCTGAAACTATTTCACAGCTATGTTTCAAACAGCCCAAATCTCAAGCTGAAAGCTCTCCAAAACTCTAAGAAGAACTACACAGAACCAGAGCAAAGATGTCAACTTTTGCAGAACCCAATCAGTCACTCACCAGTGGTAGCCAAAAAGCTTTCTCTAGAAAACCTGAGGGGGTGGGGTGTCAAAGCCACAATTTTTTATACAAAACTTAAATTCATGTGTTTCATTAAAAAAAAGGGACAACTTCTGTGGTTGTAAAGAACGCTACTTTCTTACATGAAAAAGGTGAACTTGTGCGATGCTGTTTCCCTAACCCTACAATCACCTTGAATGTCTTAGTTGCCATCTACAATACAGTTCTAACAAGGCAAAAGAGTGACATAGATTAGCCACTGTCACTCCTGTAATAGTGACTTTGTGAAATTATGAAATTGTCAAAAAAAAACCCAGACACCAATTTTGCTCTGCTGCTTCTGTTGCTTAGTGAAATTACAAGCAGCAGAGACATGCAATAGAGATAAGGATAATGACATCTTAGAAAATGGATGCTGTTGGGGAAGCTAAGTAAAAATAAATAGATCTCTATTTCCACCCTCTTTCTAAGCTACTAGGAGACAAAAAAACAGTACTCTATTACAGTCTTATGACTCTTATTTTACTTAAGAATGAAGACACAAATCACCTCAAAAAATTTGACTTCCTAATTCTCCCAAAGGATGTAGAAGGATAAAGTACTTTCCAAATGAAGCTCTTTAGGAGGGCACAGTTATTTTCTTTTCAAACACCTACTCCCCAGATACTTAAACGAAACATGGCTCTGCCCCACCTGACCCCTTCTCCTCAAAGATGATCCACAGGCAACACAACAGAAGGGCCAGAACCTCTCAAGCAAAGCAAGACAGCCTTGGGACTCTCTTCGCAACAAGGCACAGTGCTTGGCCCTCCTCCATCCCTTCTTTAGCAAGGATTTTTGATTAAGAAGGTGGTTAAGGCGATTTGCCTTTGCTTAAGATAAATCAGGTAACTTGCTGAACATTTTAAAGACAAAGTTCAGAATCTCTTGTAATTTCCTAAAATTCCATATGATTGTTCAAATCTGGCCAAAACTTCTGATCTGACAGTGCAGTAGCAAAGATGCCCAGATTTGCTTAGTCTGCTAGTACAAACACTCTGACAAAGTAACAAACATTTTTTACCTAGAGGCAGTAAAATAACAGATCTGTAGGACCCAAGGGATGAAACTTCTGTCAGTGTTTACTTAAGGACCAGGTAACACACCGGCTTTCAGATTTTCTCCCTTTAATGCAACTACAAGGTGCCTTTTTAAATCATTAATTCCAACCTAATGTAAGTTTCCATTTCAACTAATACTTATTTGTACTATTTTAGTAAAACATGTAATCAAACCTCTCTCCCCAAAGGACTAACGGAAAGAGATAATGGAGAGTACAACATATCCACCTGACCTTTTAGCTAAAGAAGAAAAAAAAATATGTATCAAACATCACCCACATGAACCTACAGGAGTGTAGCTTACCTGCAGCTTCCGATGCTTACAAATACTTTAAGGGGGATATTCTAAAACTGTAACTTTCTTGTTACCAAATCAGCATCAACTTTTTGTTGAAGTGTTCAGAGTTTTTCTTCCAATTTCTCAAATGTGGCAATGCTTAAGCCTAAAGTCAAAATATTTGAATTGAATATAAAAAACATAAATAAACCCACATTATCACAGTAGATATGCTCTGCCATATGGATTTGTATTATAGGAGATGAGTAGCTTCTTCATGAAGAGCTCTATAAGTAAGTTTTGTTCATATGTAAATTAAGTTACACTGGAAAAAAGTCTTTGCAAACAGTCACTGAGATAACTGCAGTAAATATCCATCTCCTAAGCTGACAAGCATGGACGAGGAATAGCGGTGCCGCCTATGCATCCTCCTGCTGCGGTGATGGGAAGTAGGAGAGGTCCCTGCTCCTCGAGCTGCAGGTGGAAAGCCCAGCTTGAGAAAGCTGGCACAATGAGCACAGCAGGGTTTTTAAGGCTAAGGCAGACAGAAGGACAGAAAGCCTTATGGATGCAACTTCTAGATGCAACAATCAATACACTTTAGCATTAATACTGTAAGATCAGACCTTGTATTGATTAAAGGAAGATTAGGTGGCAAAATATGAGCTTCACTGAAGCACATAACATTCAGATCTGCATTTCAATCCTAAGAAGGAAAGTATAAATACAGGTATGTAACTAAAGAATGCTGACATTATCTGTGGGTATTTCACATCCTGTTTTGTTTTGGAAACCAGCAGAAATTATGTCCAATAAAAAATAATTGCAAGCACAGACCAAGTCTCCAACAGACAAATTTATGGATACAGCTACAGGCAGCATTTATTTAAATACCTTGCCTAAAAGGATAAATTATTTTTACAATCAATGTTATCCCCTCACAAAGCACTACAGTAAGTAAGAAGGAATCCTTCCTTCCACGTTAAATGCATGCCAGTGTTACCCAATGAATAATAACACACAGACATCTGGTAGTAACACGCTTAGGTTCGTCACCTCAACTTACAGCTGTCATGGTCCAGGCTTTGAGGATTAAGCCAAACCAGCACATTCTTTCCACAGCCAAGCTCACCTTGTTGCATGAGGCCGAGATGCTTATATACGAAGTGTCAACACAGTATAATGGGAACATGCTCCTGTCCCAGCAGCCACCATTACTAGTGCAAAACCTACCTTTTCAGATTGGTAGGGAAGGCGCAGCGCTTGCTCCGAATCATCAGTCTCAGTGAATGCTTTTTTCATAAGAGCATAATCCTCAACCAAAATTCAGAGCAGCACCAGGGAAAACTGCTCAGGTCTCCCTTAGTTGCATGCATACAGCACTTGCAGTAATTCAAGTAACGCTGGAGCACAATGGCAGCAACACTGCAGTCCCCAGCTTCCACAGTTCTACTTGACAGCTTTTACTCACCTAAGCACATCTCCTACCGTATAGGAGCCAACATTTTTTTCTGAGCCTTACTCCTTTTATCCTTTAACTACCTTTACCCACGCATTGATGACAAAGTCTACACCTCAAAAATACTTCTAATAAATATTACAGCATATAGACTAAGAAGTAAGTAAGCCTTTATTCTTGTAGGGTGTTAGAAAAATCAAGGTAAGTAATAGTGAAACCTTGGGGGCTGGCACACAATTAGTTTAATAACTGGAACTACAGGAACTCCTCTCTCCACAACTTTGAAGGTGAATTCAAAACATTTAATTCAATTGTCAGGCAAACTCCAATCTGAAACATGACAGAGGACTAACTAGTTTCTCTTCTTAGTTAAAACTGCAGAAAGTAGAAGGGTTGTTTTAAAGAACACAGGCCCCACTTGAAAAAAAATATCTCTTTCTCACTGCAACAAAAGCCAAATCCTTGAATAAAGAACAAGTTTTATCTATGCAAAGACAAGGATCTGTCGGGAATAGAAGGTGATTTCCAACAACTCATGTTGATGGGCACATTCTCTACTGCTAGAGTATACTCTCTTTCAACACTGAATACTGATGAAATGGTAAAATCAGCCTATAAGCAAGGCAGAAATTTAATTATACAAACTATAGGACTGGGGGGGAAAAATTAAAATACAAATAAAGATTACAGTGATGCTACATAAAGTCCTATTTTACACATTGCAAGATGAACATAAAACAGCAGGTAATGCTTGAATGGAGGAAGATAAAACTGAAGCCACAACAGAAACTTTGAAATCTGCTTTGGTAGCAGTTCTCATTTGTATGTTCCAGTTTTCCAGTATTCCACTAGCATTTTAATTTCCTTTACTGGAAGTTATTAGGAAATAATCAAACTATAACTCCACTCATTAAGAATATCAACCAACATACACATACCTAGCTTTATAAAATACCTTAGCAGTTACGTGATTCAGAGATCCAAACAAATGACCTTCTGTTTTTTAGCTCTGAGAGAAAGTGATTTGGGGTCTAATACATGCTAAATGTAACCTGAATTTGTGAAAGTATTGTGAAGTATTGCAGGCCCATTTTAATAATACCAGGAGTGCACCAAATGTAAAGCTCTTTTCCAATTGAAATGTACAGTAAAAGTTGAACCTATACTCTTTACTTGGAATATCTTGATTCTGACTAAGTGATTTGGCTAGAAAGAATAGCCTGGAAATTATATTTTAAATCATTCCAGTATACTTTTGCGGTATACAATGTTAAATAATACAGTCTGCATATTAGTACTGTGTTCCATGATTAATCCATAAAAAAAGCCAGTGACGACACATCCACTTTCCCCATAAAATGTCTAAAAAAGATAGAAGACCAAAGGGAAAGAAACATTACATTTAGTATTTAACATTGCAAAGCAAATACTTTACAAATTTGCAAGACATTATGATTAGCTGTTCACATATTGCAAGGTAAGAACTTAAGTTAATAGCTGTATTTGCAATGCTTCAGCTAATGTCACAACATTCAAGATTTCATGATCAGTACATTAATTATCTTGCTGCTGCAGAAAGCTCCTTTCACTACAGCAGAGACCAGGTCAAAAATTTCTCTCATTTCAGTGACCCTCACACGGTTTTTTATATTTTTTTCCTGGATCCAATTGTCTGTGACCATCTACAAACAACACAGTGATTCATTACTTGTACATTACATTTATGAATGAGCTGTGATGAGTTATTCCAATTTTGGGGAACATGCCAGGGTTCTGGGCACACCAGAGGTGAGCACTTTCATAAAAAGACTGGTTTATGACATAGTGACCATCTTCCTCAACCCCTCATCTGCATTTATAGTCTAACACCACACAAGACCACACACATTATTTCCTTCTAGCCACTTCAGCTGCTGCAGAGACTCAGATCCAACACACTACAGAGCAGGGTTTCTGCTCTAAGTTAAGGTAGGACGCAGCCCCTCAGAGGGTCAGTGAAAGACATCCCAGCAGCAGTGTTTGACCTCAGAAACCATGGGCAGCAGGTCTGCTTAACAGATTACACATATTCAGCAACATCACAGCAGAGCAGAAACAGCTGTAACCAAGGTACACACTTTCTCTGACGCTGATGGGAAGTTCCAGCTCATGCCAATAAGCACACAAATGCTGGGATTACATCACTATTCATTAAAATGGACACTTTCATATCATTCTCCAGGGCCCCCAAGCCCCAGAAGGTGCAAGTGAGGAAAGCTGTACTATCTCAGAATCACACTGCTATTGCAGATTGAAACTGGGTAACTCAAAGAGTTATTAACAGAGAGTTAGTGGGTTTTGGAATCAGAAAAATCAGTATTTGGTACAAAGGCAGTAAAAAGCATTAATGCAGGTCTTATTGGGGATACAAAGGAGTAGAAGAGACTGCAAACATGCTAAAATACCGGCCAACTTTGAGAGAAACATAATTTCTAAACAGATCATTCATGGCACATGACTGCCTTTTCATTTATTTTCTGATCTGCAGAAGTTCTTTGAAGTATTATCATTTCCAGCTAACCTAGACACCATCATGCAGACCTCAGCCCAAAAGACAAGGTCTGAACATCCCTGGCTGCATGTTAGCCAGTCAGCAGAAAGCCAACTCTGAACACAAGAGTATCATGAAGTTTAAACTCTCGTCAAACATTTATGTGGAGACGGACCATTTACTTGGCTCGTCATAAAAAATAGCTTTGAAAACAGTAAGTGCAATGGCCTTTCAAGTTGACACAGCAATTACTCTGCCAACTCACATTTCCATCAATAAGGATATGGAAATTAAGGCTCTCCTAGTTCAAACAATTTGGCATAGGCTACCAGAAAGCACACCTCTGACCACTACGGCTTGGTTAAGGAAAACAGAGAAGTAAGCCATACCTAATACAATGACAAATTCGTTTTGCAGGCCAAGTTTCAGATCATGTAGTATTGTTATTCACACACGCTCTCTCAATTCAATTTTACTCCTGTGATTTGGAATAACCTACTAAAAACCTTTGTGTTTTGCCTGTATCAGCATGCCCCTGGA
>VYZV01016487.1:4293-20215 GCA_013401275.1 Pandion haliaetus
CCCCCCCCGGCGCCTGCGCACTGAGAGCACCCGCCGTTCCCGCCTTCCTCGGCCTCCTACGTGACGGGAAGGAGGCGGTGTGAGGGCCGCAGCCGCCCCGCCTCGGGGAGCGGCTCCCCGCTCCGTCCTGCCCGCCCTTTCTTCCACGGGGTGGGCGGAGAGCGGCGGGGGGGGGGGNGTTTTGTAAACGCTTTCCCTCCCTGGCTGCTTTCTCACAATACAAAAAGGGAGTGTCCTGCGGCAGGCGACGGCCAGCTGCTTTTATTCACGCGTTCCCATATACACGAGAAACGGAAGCATCGCATCCAAGTTTAACATATTCCATCTTACTGTTTTAACAGCAGTTAACGCCAATGCCCCAGAAAAAGGCTCCAGAAGTCTTAGAGTGAGCAGCAGTACGGAGGGGGAGTGTCGTTGCCTGTGGAGGTCTGAACCTCATCTTTTTAGGTGTTCTTGTAGACCTTGACGCATGAAATACTATTGTAATTGTTGGTGTTTATAATAAAGAGAATATTATTAGCCTCAATACGTGTCTATTCCCATTTTGACTCTTGATAAATTCTTGGCCTCAGCAATGAGTCCATAAAATAACTTCAAGTTGGGTGGAAAATTCTTCTTATCACCAATTTTGAGTTAGCCACCCCTGGTTGTAGCCAGGTGTTCGTCTGCTCTTGTGACACAAAGGATTTTCTTCCTACCTCTCCATACCAGTCCTTATATTTTAGACAGTTTTATCGCACCACCTACTTACTCATCTGTCACTTTCTTCAGTGTCTCTTCATACAATAATTTTTCCATGTCCCTCTTCCTTCCAACAAACTTCTCTAACTTCCAGTCCCACTGTAGTCACTGGTTCTTCCCAAAGCATTTTAGAGGAAGCCAAGTGGTTGTTTTGAATGATGGCACGTAGTTTCCAGCTTGACCTCCACCCGCCTCCCCAAGCACCCTAACAACTTACTCTTTTTGCAGCCACGCTGCAGTTGTAAGTTTTAACTTGGTCCTGTTTTTCCTTTCAGTTTGTACAGACAGGGCTTTGAAAACCCAGGCATAACATGGCACCTTGAGCCATCTTGCTTTTAACTGTGATGAATGTGTGTTTCCTGAATCTCAACCCCTTTTTGTTCCATAAAAAATGTTGTTTCTTACTGATTTATTTCAGACACTTGGAAGGATCTTTCTTAAATATGCCATGAACATTTAAAGACATCATCCCTGCTAGTCCTTCTCTAGTCCTTATCTTGCTGCCCATTGAATTTCATAATGCAACGTTTTTATAAAGGTGGTGAGGAGTCATGCAAAGAAACTTCCACATCACAGCAGGTCCAGGGATTTGGGGATTCTGCAGTCTCTAAGGACTCACATACACAGTTTGGATGATTTAATTATACGATTTTAACTATATTACCTTAGAATTGAACTAAAGTGATGTAATTATGGAAGAAGGACTATTAGTCTAATATGTAAGTGCTTGTATTGCTAAAATTTATTTCATTATACAGGTATTAGGCCACTTTTCCCAGCATAACTGTTTTCCCTCTGGAGCGTTGTACAAACTGAAGTATGTTCCATCTTTTCCTAAACCAATCCAATTGATAGAAAAGCTGCATGTAGACAATCCCCAAGTAATGGAGCAATGGGAGATGCTCAGACCTTTTAATACCGGTAAAAACTTCTTTTCAGAGATGTAACTGCCTGCATTCTTTGCTCAGTTACCTGTGAGGTACCCAGTTTTGGGCTCTGTTAGTTTCCCAAGCCCCCTTTTCCTTCTTTTGAGACTATAAACAAAGAGTTGTGAGCAAGCAGGCTTCCCCTCACTATGAAAGCTGTGATTGTCCCAGCTATGGCTGAATTACATCTATTCATCTTTACAGGGTCTTGCAGAGATGTGCTACTTTTTGAGTGCCGATTGCTTCTCAGGGCATATGCAGCTCAGTCAAGATCTTCACTGATTTACAGCTGCATAAATGACTGAAACTCTGTTCGGCCCCGGATTTGTTGTTGCAACTTTTAGCCCTGTGGCTGCACTTCCTACCCGAAATCAGAGTTGAAGGCCTCCACAAGCAGGGCAAGTCAGCCTGTGTGCAGGTGGCACAGCTGCAGGCTAGCTCAGTGCAGGCCTTGACCTTCTGCAAAGGTCTTAATGAGGTAAGGAAGGAAAATCCTGCGAGCGATGGCCGGAACAGAGGCTTTGTGGTCTGCATGTCCTGGCTTCCTGCACGGCGTGCTGGGAAACACATCAGCTCCTGCTTTAGCTCAGCCACTGGGGAAAAAGCTCTGGGAGCAGAGGAGGTGAGGGCAGGCCTGCATGCAGCCCTCCCTTTGCTGTCAATCCTCCCCCTCCCCAGCCAGCCCCACCGGGCTGGGGGCCAATTTCCCCATCAATTAGCGACAATTAGCACCAGCTCTCCAGATGAGATAAAGGCAGGGCAGGGAGACAAACAGCACTGCCTTTTCTGTGATTATGATCATGGAGGGTTTTGTCTATCCCCCCTTCAGCACATACCAGAGCTTCAGGGGCAGCCTCACACCGAGCCGCAATGGAGACCCAACGGTGAAGCAGCCCAGCTGGAAGCAAAGCAAGAGCAGCGGTATCAGTCCCTTCCTCGGGGGGCCCTTCACCCCCATGGCCTCTGACTACCTGGACAATTACCGACGGGCCCAGCTCCAGACCCTGCTGTCACAGGTGAGCCCCGGGCTGATGCCACGGCTGCGCCGGGCCAACACCAAGGAGGTGGGCGTGCAGGTGAACCTGCGGACTGATGCTGCTGTGCAGTGCTCGCTGGGGCTGTGCACGCTGCCTGTTGGCCACCCTGTTATCCCCGCTGCCCTCTGCACCCAAGGGCACCTTGCCCTCTACTCACCTGTGCCAGACCATCGCCTATTCACGCTGCCTGAGGCCACTGGACCCCAGGAAAAGGAAGAAGCCTCTGAAACGACCCCCAAGGAGCAGAAGGTGGAGGAGGGGAGTGGAGAGCAGCAGGAGGGCCAGGCAGAGGCTGCTCTGCCGAGTGAGGAGGCAGCAGAGACACCGCGGGAGGAGACTGCAGCCCCCAGACGGCGGGCTGCCTTCCAGGTGTGCAGCGCTGGGACACCGGGGCCTGAGGGGAGGCTGGGACCTGCTGCAGCCTGTTCTGGGCAAGATGGGTGTGGGGGGTGAACCATGAAACAGGCTGGAGAGAAATCTGCTCTTGAGCAGCAGAAGGCACAGTGGTCCCCACCCTGGCTGCCCTTGCAGCAGTGGAGCCTCCTGCCTGTGAAAACAGGTGGTGTGATGAGGGAGCTGGGCTGGGCCTTCTTATGGTGCTGGAGGTTACTCAGTGAACTTTCTCTCTGCAGTTTTTGGAGCAGAAGTATGGCTATTTCCACTGTAAAGACTGCAAGACCAGATGGGAGAGTGCTTATGTGTGGTGCATTTCTGGAAGCAACAAGGTAGTTAGCAAGTCATTTCTTGCTCCTGAGACTTGTAAGAATGGCACCGAATCTGTGACAAATCAGGTGTCTTGGCACAAATTTAGGTACCTGTACTGAACACCCTGAGTAAGTCTCTAGTAACTGAGAACTTGCTGTTTTCAGGTGTACTTCAAGCAGCACTGTCGCAAATGCCAAAAGGGCTTCAATCCCTATCGAGTGGAAGCAATCCAGTGCCAGGTGAGTTAGATTTCTGTATTCTAGTAAGACTGCCAGAGTTTGTCATACCCTGTAATAGTTTACAGCTGCTGAATTAGGTACTGACTTTACCTGGAAGAGAACTTTCTTCAATGAAAGTACTAGGAAATGTTATTTGGGAAAGGTGTAAAGGGGCAGGACTCTCCTCCTGCAGGTGGCTCATGTGAATGGTTTTCTGTTCATACAGTGTTACACCTAGCTACACACAGGGTAGGGTTGTGTTTGTGCTTCTAGGTGAGAAGGCTCTTACAGCTTAACTCCACGGTTTTTACCACAAGAGCTCTCTTAAGTGTATCAGCCCAAATGTGTTGCTACAATGAAGGAAAAACTAAATGTCAGTCTAACATGAAGTGTGCACCTTTGATCTACTACTAATAAAATGTCTTGTTTCTTCAGACCTGTTCAAAGACTCATTGTTCCTGCCCTCAGAAGAAGAGACACATTGATCTCAAGCGACCTCATCGCCAAGAACTCTGTGGCCGCTGCAAAGGCAAGAGGCTGTCCTGTGATAACACCTACAGCTTCAAATACATTGTCTGATTTGTGTACCCTCTGCTATTTTGCACTTTTTCAGTCTCTTGCAACGTTTTGACTTTAGGCTTTTGACCTGGCGTTGGATAATGGATAAAGACTTTTGTATTATTTATGAAGTATATAACTTCATTGTATATATGCTGTGAATAAAATTCAATAAAAGTTTGCACTAATTTGTTACATCTTAGTTTCATCTTGCTGGGATGAAAGAGGAAAGTATATCTAGAAGTAAACAGAACTAATTTGATTTCCTGAAGAAAATGGGTTTTGTTTTTAGTCTGCCTTTAGGGCATGCTAAGGTTAGAACTGTGATAATAGCAAGTTTTCCTTCAGTCTCTCAGACTCAACTAGTGTGGAAGATGCAAACATTCCGGAGCATAAAGTCTGGGGTAAATGCATCTGGAAGTGTCTCTTTCCGCTGCCTCTGTCAAATCTATTAAAAAAGGAGAATCACAGTAGTTTGATGACCAAAGACTGTATGCCAGAACAGGCTATGCCTGTAATATGGGAAGGAAAAGTGTAAGCTTCATCTGTCTGCCAAGCGAAGAGGGGAAAAACCTTTTGAGCTGGGCTACCTGTGATGGGGTGTAACAACTTCCCTAAACTTAATGTGTCCTAAAAGAGGTAGAACAAGTCCCTGTGCCCCCAATTGAAATACAGGCTTGTGCCTCAGCAGCTTTCCAGTCAGGTAAGGTATCTCCATGGTAGGTGGCTTCACTATAACTGAAGGGGGTAACTGAGTGTGCTTTCATAGAGACAAAATGCAGTCAGAGGAATCCTAACTAAAGTACTGGTGGTGCAGAAGCACAGTGGGATGTTACTGCTTCATGTTGTCCTAAGACTTCAGTGGGCTTTGTTGGGGATATACTGATACTCTACCTGAAGTTTAGAAATGATGTTAAAACTAGATAGTTGTACCTGTGAAGAATCACAGACTACTTTAGGGTAGAAAGAACCTCTGGAGGTCTTTGTACTCAGTGGAGGACTGATTGGAGGACCGATTGAATCAAGCTGTTCAAGGTAGTGCTTAATGGACTGCACTCTACCTGCAGGACAGAACAGGTGGTGTTCAGCAGGTGGTCTATGCTGGGACCTGTCCTGTTCAACATCTTTACCAGTGACCTGGACAAGGCAACAGAGTGTACTTGTCGAGTTTGCAGGTGACACCAAACTGAGGGGACCAGCCAATACAGCTGAAGGCAGTGCTGCCATCTGGAAAGATCTCAGCTGACCGGAGGGATGGGCCAACAGGAGCCTTGTGATACTCAGCAGGGACAAGAGGAAATTCCTACCCCTGGACAGAGAGAACCCTTTGTGGTGACACAGTCAGGGGACTGCCTGGCTGTGGGGCAGCTCATCGGAAAGTGCCCTTGGGGTTTGGTTGGCCATGAGTTGGGTGTGGGGCCAGCACCGGGCCCTGGCGGCAACACCATCCTTGGCTGTATGAACAGAAGAAGAGCCAGCAGAGCAGGGGGAGCAATCGTCCCTCTTTACTCAGCACTCAGTAGCCCACATCTAGATTACTGTATCCAGTTTTGGTCTCTCTATTTGAAAAAGATGTTCATCAACTGTAAGGAGTTCAGTGGAGGTCACCAGGCTGGTCACAGGGCTGGAGCACTTGCTCTGTGAGGAGAGGTTGAAGGAACTGGGCTTATTCAGTCTGAAGAAGCGAAGACTTCAGGGGGACCTAACAGCAGCCTGCTGTTATGGTTCTTCAGGAAAGACAGAGCCAGGCCCTTCCATGCGGCTCATGGTAGTGGGTTGAGAGACAACATATATAAAATAAAACAAGGCAGGTTCAGACCAGATAAAGGAAAAGCTTTTCCACCATGAGAAGAGTCAAGTAGAACAGGTTGTCCAGGGAGGCTGTGCACTCTCCACCCTTCAATGTTTTCAAGACCTAACTGGATAAAGGCCTGAGTAACCTGATCCAACCTCATGGCTGACCCTGCTTCAGAGTGGAGATTGGAGTAGATGACCTCCTCAGGTCCCTTCCAACCTGAATTTTGCTGTCATTCTGTGATCTGTACACTATCCATGATTTTGCCAAGTGATAAGGCAGATCTCAGCTTTCACCAATCACTAAAATTTTTGCAGACCACCCCAATTACAGTTCTGAATAGCTTTCAAAAGTGAAATACGTAACTGAAATTTGAAGACTTCTCTAACCATTGCAGATTAGTTTACTCAGAAAAATAGCTGTATGATTTGCCTTGCATCTATTTTGTCCTGCACCTACAACTGTGCTGCAGAGCTCTGTGGACTGCAAAAATCAGAAAACCTGTAAAAGAAGGCGATTCCACCCCTTTTATGCATCAATACAAGTATTTTTCAAGATCCACGTAAAATTGTGCAAGCACTTTGAAAACAAGAAAGGGGTGAAGGGCAGAGGCCTTTACTGGATTCTCAGAGCCGAGGCTGATACGGCAGGCTGGACAGCTTTTCTTTTACTTCTAGCATGAGAAAACACACCACCAAAACCCAACACTGGAACAAATAGGACCATTACTGATATTTTTAACAGAAACAAACCTTTACCTCTATTTTGGATTTTTTTCCAGTTATGAAACTGCTTTAGTCAATGTATTCTTCCTGGTTAAGTTGTAACTACAGATTGACAAAAAAAAATCCTTATATTTCTCACTGGGTTCTTTCAGTGTAATGAACAGTTTTGCCATAAACGATGAACAAGGTGTCTTTTGGGGGCTGCTGATCACGGGTACCATCTGCAACAGTACAGATTCAGACAAGAACACAATCTTCACAATAAGCACATACTCTGTTGTGATTATATATGACTTATATTTTAGTTAAATGGATGTACTGATCTAAATATCAACCAAAGTTACTTCACAAAAAACAGTAAGTGTATTTACAGAGTGAATAAGTTACATAGTTGTCAGAATAAAAGTGTCTCAGATGTGCAACAGATTTACATGCATACATTTAACACTGGACAGCAGTTAAATGTAAGAAAAAACCCCATACAGGTATGACTTTTATATATACATTACAAATAAAATAAGACATCTCTTTAAAGAAACTTAAAATGAGAACTTGCATTTCACATTAACATATTTACTTTTTATACTTAAAATTTGTATTAAATAAAAATATGCATGCATAACAGTTCAAAAGATTTGACTCTGTGATGGGACTTTCTCCTACAAAATAGCTAGTTAAATTAGATTGACCATCCTTTAATAGTATAAATATATTCATAAAAGCAACCCTCTAGTAAAAAGCAGCCAATGTCCTTNTCTACCAAGACCATTCATGATGCTTGGGGGGGGCCTAAGAACAGACCTCTGTGATATGATCCAGTACCTTCAGAGACAGTAGCCTAGTAACATTAGGAAATTTACTTCATAGCAGCTCATTGTTTTAAGATACAGTAATCATATTCAAATTACAGTGTACATTAAACTGTAGTCCATTTACAATTTGTTTTCATATACACAGGCTCTCAGCTTTTGACCAACAAGTTTGCGAGATTCTGTGGCCAGCTTCATTCTGCCCATCTTTCACTCAACCAAATAAGAGAAAAAGGAAAACATGTACAAGTTTTTTTTTTAACAAAAAATACTATTTCGTGAAGGAAACATTGCACTTTTGCCAACCTAAAATTAATTTGCTATAAAGGAAGTATTGTTCAGTGTAGTAGGCTTTGGTATGCAATGGAAGTCACTTCTTCAGTAGTGAGTTGCAGTTGCTCAGTGAAATGCTAACTGATTTTTGTGCAATGAAGGATGCTGTCCCGGATGCTCTATGCTACCTTTGTCCTTACAGTATTGCTACACATTTGAAGTTCAGCCCATATCTGTTTAGAAGAAATTCTAAATGTAACAAGAGTGAGTACAGTTTGACCAAACCTTTGTAAGGCTGAGAAGACATTGAGCCACCTCACTCCAACAGGGCAGCACTCCCAGCTTGAAAGAGGACACAAGAGTCCTGTCAGAGACTTGTGCCAGAAATGCTGGAGTCTGGAAGAAAAGTATTGATGACCCGGTAACTCTGAGCTCTGCGAATCATGTCGCGGATCTCTATATTCAGTTCCATTAATTTGGTACAGATTTCAGTCAGGCTCTGGTTGGAGCCCACCAGTGCATAGGTGCCCGTCTGACCCAAGGTTTGGTGCCGGAAGTAAATGTTCAGTAGTGTCTGGACTTCATCGTCAGAGCTACTTCCAAAGATATCATTGGGCCACAAAATCCTGCAATCAAACAGGAAAAGAATGTGTGTATCATTATGGGTTTATTAGCACAGACGGAAACTAGGTGATAAGAGATCTCTAAAAGGAGAAGTCTCACACACGCTTATAAGCCAAAAGCAACTCACTGTTTTACGTTACTCATTTGTTACTCAGATTCTGGTATCAGGCACTGAAATCACATAAAAGCGCAATTCCTATTATCTAAAAAAAAAGCTTAAGAAAACTCTTTCAAATAAGTGAAAGTGAAGCTGGGCTGAATGTTAGCTGATGCCAGTGACATACACCTGTAAGGAATTAGCTCTATAGAAAGATTCCTAAGAGCCTCACAGAAGTACTTTCAATCTACGCAATGTAATTAAACACCTTAATTGTTGCAAGCATACATGTTTGTATTACTGATTTGATACGGTTACTTGTGGCACACCCCTGCAAAAGTTAATATCAATGCCCCCACATACCTCATTGAAACATATAAAATTAATTATGCTGACCCAGCACATTACATTTAGTATAAAGTTAGGAAGATAATAAATACATATGTTTCTCATAACATGAAAGTCTAATATGAGCCATGTAGCAAAACTTGCCTGCATTCTCTTATTTGTCGGACGGCTTTAACAAGTTCATTGTTCTTCAAACACTCCAGCATCGATTGAATAGCTGCTTCTGTAGAATTGAATGTGGGCTCAGATTCTGCCGTCAGAGGCTCAGCTGCAATTGCAGCAGTAGCATCCTTAAGATTTTTCTTCAACTCACTCAGTTCTCTTGACATATTTAACAGCTGTTCCAAGGAGAAAGATGAGAGATGGGTTATTTTTGTTCTCCATAGGCACCAAAGGGAGTAGGTATTTCAAGTCTGTTCTTACTACTACATTGGATGTACACATTATGGAAAAGACCCCATTTTAACATGAGGACGTTTCTTGATCTCTGTGCTCTGTACAATATAGGGAAAACACAAACCACAGATTTTTAAGCTTTGTGCTACCTTTAAGCCTATGCTGTATTTTTGGCTTGCTAAAATGCACGAGCACATCTAAACAATCTTTTCACCCCTGCTACTTTTTTCTTATCATAGTGGAAAAGTTTAAGAAGTCAGGTACTTCTCCTAGCGATAATGTTGTTATTTATTTACAAAACATATGCAGGATCTGGTATGATTAACAGATGCACAGGAATTGTACAACCCTTCGTCAGGCTGAAAAGTTAATATGGCACAAGACTCATAAATAATTTATAAGTAAGTGAACAGTTCATTTCTCAAGATCTACCTTTTCGTGCTCATACATGCTAAAAATAACCACTGTCACATGAACTAACAATGGAACTTCCTTTAAATAATAGCTTATGGCTCCAGCAAAATCTGCGAATTTCATGGTGAAACAGCTATTCCTCATATTATTTTTCCCCAGTTTCATAGGCTGCATTATTCATAACAAAATCGTAACAGTGAAATACAGTTACAGAAATCAATTATCTTGTAAGGAACACAAAAATTTCTAAAATTTAGACTATTCTAAGACGAGATGCCTACTGTCCTGTCTTCTCTTAAAAGTGAACAGCCCAGTCACATTATGAGCCAGCCTTCAGAACAGTTCCTTAAGACACAGGAAGTATTAGAAGTCTTCATACTACTACGGCACATCTGATAAAACAAACCATTTCCATTTATAGAGGATCTCTGGACTACTAGAATATGTCGTAAAACAGATTTTTTAGCTTCAAATTTTGTTCTACAGCTACAAGCAAAGTCAAATAACTTCTTCCCGTCAATAGTTTAAAATATATATACCTTACCAGGAGAAAAATAGATATGGAATGGCAAGTAAATCTTTCCTTAAATGATGATCATTCAACTTAAAAGTGATCACCTCATAGATATTTCAAAGTATTACATATTTTATGCAATTGCTGAAAATAAACTTGACTAACAGTATTGTGAAGTAAGATACATAGATTTATCTAAAACCAAAAGGCTGTTGGGATCAAAAGCAATAGTGTGCTGTGTAAAAAAAATCTAAAGAAGAAAGCTTGTAAAAATCACAGAATTAAAAAGACTTATGACATTAAGGTATCTACTTAATTATATTTTTAAAACAGCTTTAATACTCTTTGGAAACATTAAACTGATTTTGATTTGTTTATCCAGAGAACAAGATCAGGCAGTACACTTGCAGTCAAAATATAAAGTAGCTCTACACTACGCACCTTTGCTTGCTCAGGTATGAGAGGATGCAAACCCATTTAATAGCTGTTTGTCAAAAACTGCTGCTGATGTTTCCAGTCTAACGCACATGCAACAGAGACAGTTTATATGGCTGGAAATCACAATACATTATTCCAGCAAAAAACTTAATTTTGCATCCACATTAAGATTAATTTACCAAATTACTTTGCTACTGTCATGCTAACAAGTGCTTCTGGTCTATGTGTCCCCACAAAGTTCAGATAAAATCAGTCCTGATCTAGGAAAAGGATATTTTCTGTATGTGTGAAGAAGGCTCATTTTCCCTAAAAATTAAGGCCTCAACTGAAATAAAAAATAAAAATCAATCACTTGCAGATGTTCCCACAGCATGAGCCCTCCCTATATGTAAAGCGTGTGAGTGAAGTTAAGATTTCATGTATCATTCTAGTTTGTTACCACTGACTGAAATGACTTTTGAAAGACTGAATGTATAAAAGATCCCAGTCTCTGAAAGTACAGTCAATTACAAAAAATATAGCATCTTGACTATATTTTAATGCAGATGCTGGTGTATTGAAGGTTTTTGTATGCAGACTTATATTCAGGGTGAAAATGTGCAATCTTTGGTGTAAGCTCATAGAAAGAAAAATAAGAACATGAAAGTAAAGTATTTTCAGTGTAAGACTTTGTAGTTTGTTACATACCTCTGGCATGGAACTGACTTCATGCACTTGTCCGATAAGTTTACAGTAGGACTGAAAAAGCAACAGCAGCTGGAAGTGCAGTTTATATAATCGCTGACACAGTTCCAATTGCTAAGGAAAGATTTGTAGGAGAAGAAATAATGAATAAAGGTCAGTAAGTTGTGATAATTTTCAATAACTAATGAAACGCAGTGAGATAGTTCAGTTCTCAAAAACCATGACTTTACTTCATATGATCATATACTATTTCAGAAAACAAGCAACGCTGTTTCTTCTGCAGGTAAGTCATATACGACTTTGAAAGTCAAAATTATGATGGCTAGCTCTCATGTAGCACACATCAGCATCAATCTCAAAGCAGTTTATATCGGTTAGCTTCACTGTTTCCAGTTTGCAGCTGGAAAGCAGAGGCAGAATATGGGGGAAATGACTTTGCTGCATCGAACATAAAACTGTAAAAAAGTTCAGAAATGGACAAAGACCTTCTTCTAAGAGGATGGAAATCCAAGAGAGAAGCAATGAAGTAGTTGTCTGAGAGGGTCACAGCTCCTGCCTGCTTCTCTGAGGGGACAGGAAGAGAGGCCATAAATCCAGCCAGGAGCAGGAAGAAGGAAGTGCCAGCTCTTCAACTTAAACCTCAGCTCAGGGATTTTTCCACCATCTTAAAGAAACCGTACAACAGATGGACGGAGTTTAATGTGTAAGAGGACATCTGGCTTCTACAATTTATTCTCCCAGGTTAAGTAGATACTGTTCTATGAATATTAACTTGTTTCTTCCCAGGTAATGCGCAGCGTCACACGAAAGGTGTCAGACACATTGAAGTAACATGCAATGGGCACGTCTGCCAGAGAAGTCAAGTTAATATGCTTATGGTCCTGGTACCCATGTGTCTATCAGGAGGAGGAATCTTGTCGTTCCACAGCTGGATCATGGTGGGGAAGGGAGGAATATTTAATCTTTGGCAAATTATGGAAGAAGTGAAAAATCTGCGAGTACAAGTCAGGAGGCCTCCGACCCTTTGGCAGGAAAGCCTTACAGACTTCAAACCGTATTTGATTTGTCTTCTCTTACAGACACAGTGACCAAAGGTGGGCTCAGTGATCTTTCCAATTTGCTTGCAGGAACTCGAGCAGAGTTTCATGCCAAACATGGCAGAAAAGAAGAAGCTATTAATGTGTTTGCTTCCTTAAAGCACTTCATACATGCTTAGCTACCAGCATGTACTTCAGCTATTTGCTGAATTGGGGTCTCTGCAAATGCCAGCACAAATACTAATAAAAAGTACTTTAAAAACATTATAAATGTTAATTTGACTGAAGTGTTTGTTTGCATATGGTTCAATATTTAAGGACCAGGGTTTTTATTAATAAGCCAAAATTAGAACCATATACTTAGTGTTCCAGTTCCCAAAATTTCTGTACCAGCCAGACAAGGCTTGAGGTCAAAAGAGGTTCTTTGGCAAATTTCTGCTTTGTTCGTCACGGAAGGGTGGACACCACCTGTGAACAGTCAGCCAAGGGCACTGCCAAAACTGGGTAGAGCTAGTCTCCTTCTGAAGGAGGTTTATGGAGGAGAGTGGGAGCAGGAGGGGAGTGCCAAACTGGCGGGTTTCAACCGGGCAGAGTTCGTCCTGCTGAAGGCCAGGCAGACAGGGCTGCTCCCACTTCAGCGTTGGTCTGCCACAGTGGCAGAGTTCAGCACTCTAAGTTTGCCCGCTGTGAGCTCTGTGCCATTACGGATAAACCGTTTCTGGTATCCGAGTCGGTATGTTTAATGTTTGTTGCTGGTGAGCAGGGTCAGGGTGTTCCTGCCCGAAACAGAAGGGAGGAATCCCACCAGCCCTGATACGACAGCAAAGACCCGCAGGAGCTGAAGGAAGGCCCAGCAGATCCATGGTGGGGAAAAAAGGGAGGGAACGGATGTGCGACCTGCTAGGACAGAACCAACTTGTGGGCAGGGACAAAACCTATCTGTGGCCAAGAAAATGAAGAGGTAGGGCATGAGGGATGCTGGCTGTTAAAACCTGCCCAGAGGCCATTCTCTGTAAGTGAGGCCATGGAGCACTGCCAAGCTTGCATCCATGTGGCTAACCATTCTCCTCTCAAAATAAAGAGTGACTGTTTAGATACAACCTCCTGGCAACGGCTCTGGCTTCTGTCTTCTCTCAAACCGTGCTCGGGCATGTCAGGGGCTGGCTGGCGCCCGGCCGGGGAAGGTGCTAACTGCTCAGCCCTAATGCCAGCCTGGGACACGGGCTTGCTCCCTGGTCCTCTTTAGTTCACCGGCAGGGACACAGCCTGAGGTTCTCCAGTAGGCATCACATATACCCTATTCCAATTTTGGAGAACTGGCAACACTACGTAGCAGTTAAACACACATATACTTGAGGTTGTCAGGGAGTTAAAAATTAATTGAAAACCAGGACACAGCGTAACATAATTAAAAAAAATAATCTCATGACAGCTTGGCATGTAACACATGATTTTTTTTAGTCTTTGGAGAACAATAATTCAGTTTCACCCTTCTGGCTGCTAACCTGAACGGAGACAAACTAAGGTCAAACTGAAGATTCAAGTTTGACTCAATCAGTATTTAGTTACCATGTCAAGCAACTCAATTTTTGTTATTCTTAAATAAGTATTAGAAACCAATAGTGGTGAAAGTATTCATCAACGTATAAACAAAACCAAATTGAAACATAACTGTCAACTATAAATTGTAGTTTTTCATTAGGACAAGTTGAAAATTATAAATTTTTAAACAGCAGCGAATTTCATCCTCCACTCCAGCATATTACATCCCTTCAAAGGCTTGATTTTCAAAAAATAATGTAAATGACCATTTAAAACCGCACATGAAGGTGTCAGAATTTTGGCACAGATTTTTCAGATTTCACAAAACACACCTTAGTAAATTATTTTAGTCATGGCATGTAGAGCCACATATTCTACAGGAAAATTATAATGAAAAAGGGTAACATGCTTAGAAGTAAAACAGTAAAATTGGGGTGTATTAGTCCATCTACAGATGGACAAAGAATATGAAAGAACTTCAACTTACTGCAAGAGATTCCATTTGCTACACAGCAAGCATGGCACAGGAGAAAAGAAAAGGAAAGAAAGTATAGTGTCAGTGTAATGCATGCAATAGGAAGCACAGCCCATCTTTAATAGCATAACTTCTCAGCAGTATTAGCAATGCTTGCCTCAACTTGATAACTAGTTGGAAATACCACGTACAACATGCACAGCATTCTTAATAAAATCAAGCTTTAATTCTAATGGTAAATCACAGTCTAAATATCCTCAGTTAGATCTTCAGATTTATTAGTTTTGATTTATCCCACTCAGTAGCTCAGGAATGTACAGTAAAATTGTGTTAGAAAACTCTTGAAATAATACTTTTCTTTAAGTTTGCTTTCTCTGTTATTAAAAATGGCTCACATTGCAAAGTACTCAAAAAATTAGGCAGGATTTTCAAGTGATGAACAGAACAGAACTTTGTTATTTACAAATACTTTGTTATTTATAAATACTTCTATTTTTGGACATAATAGATCTAATGAAATTTCCAGGATTAGCTTTGTGACCGCCAGATTTATTACTTGGCACATTACAATGGAAACATTTTGCATATAAATTTTAAGTTATGACTATCATAAGAAAAAAGAAATCCATGGAAAATGCCAGTTTGGTTTCACTACATGGCAATGCCACAAGTTCAGACAGCTTTGTATTCCTTCCTCACACCAGTAATGATTCACTGATTCTGGAGCTATTAAAATGTCAGTGTAAGTCCTGTTGCAATAGTAATAAAAATTCTAATTGACCTGCATTAACATTTCAAAGATTATGGAACTAACTTCTCTCCTCAAAAAAAAGTGTTCCTCTTTTCTTTGCCAAGAACTAACATTTGCACTCTGTGCACTTCTAATGCAGCTTTCCTTATTATATATATATTACATTCTCAAGACATTTTAGATGAACAGTCGTCATAAATGCTGTAATTAGCAAACACAATGCAACTGCCCAGTTACAGCCTGATGTCAGTGCAAATGCACACAGTGTTAATAAACATTTGGAATTCTTATTAAAATTATTTACTTTACCATCAATACAATGGCAGCAAACACAGAAATGTGAAATAATGCTAACTTGGTATAGCCCAATAAAGTATCTCAGTCTGGCTTCTTTCCATGGGCCTTACTATTAAAAAATGTATGAAAAATATTGTCCCAAATCCTACAGTACTCTTCCATAAAGCCATGACAAACTGATCTTTAGGCTCTTGTGATGTTTAATTTTATGCCTTTAACATTGCTTGAACAGTTTTTTTCTTATATTTAGTACTCTTGAAAAAAACCCTTGATATCTTGGCTTCCATTCAGTTCATGTAAATTGAGCTTTGTAAAGCTAAATTCAAGATAAGAAGAGAACAAGAGCAGACAGATCATGGCGCTCTAGTAAATTCACAGGTATGCTGGCTTGTGTTTTTCAAATCTTGTTTGTCTCTGTGTTAAGCTCCTCTGAAGTTTAGCATGCCACCAAGTTTCATTTGGACTTTCAAAAATATTGGAATCCACATATAATTTCTAATTTGCCATGGAATTTACTT
>VYZV01016497.1:9332-34548 GCA_013401275.1 Pandion haliaetus
AGACCTTGCCCAGATGGACCCGTCTATCCTCGGCCGTTTTCTAAGGTAGGAGTTTCTCCAGCAACACCACGGCTCTTCTGCCTGCCCGGGGCCACCACTCGCTCCCGTTCAAGTGTTAGAGCTTTGCGTCGTTCTCAGCCTGGCTTTTCCCTTCCATCTCACAAGCGGCTCTTGAGCCTTTGCGCTCTTGGCAGCTCTGTGACTGGCAGTAGGTGTCCTGTGCTGCAGGTGACAGGTCAATAAAGCGATCTGTCTCATCACCTCCACGTTTAAAAAAAAAAAAAAAAAAAAAAAAAGACACCTGCATGTGGTTTGACCAGAATATTTGGAGAATTTGTGCCATTTTACAGTTCTAGTTTGAAAAAAACTTGAGAACTGAAAGGAAGGAAAATGTTTTTCTCTGCAAGCCAAAAGCTTGCCTATTCTTTTATTCAGGGTGCTTTATTCTAAGTATTTTTAACAAGCTAGAAACAGAGTGTGTTTCCTTCTGTTAGAGTTTTGGACTAAGTGTTTCAAATCTCGTTCTTTCCCTCCAAATTTTTTGGCACTGCACAAAACCCCAGATCTGTTGTCCTCCCAGCACTAAGTTAAACTGCCTCCCCCCTTCACAGCATGCCGCCCTTGTGCACAGTACCTGGCTAGAATTGCTTGCTGCGAAATGCAAAGGTCTATAACTGACACTGGAAATGCCTACTCACCTCTACAGATCTTGCTCTGCTTTACAGACTCCAGCAATCTGAGTAAGTACCAAGGTCACCTTCACTCCCCGCTCAAAATGCAACCAGCAACAGGATGGAACAAATCACCCACTTAACAGTGTAGAGCAACACCCTGCAATGTCCCTGCTGGGCTGGCCAGGGGACGGCACAGCAAAGGAGACAGGGATTTTTGAGCAAGCCATAGGCAGCTGAGTCAGAAGCTGACTACACCCTTGGAGAAGGCATCATTAAACACCTTGGCCTTGGTTTACAGCTAAGCACAGAGACCATATGGGTTTCAGCGCTTTTTTTCTACCTCGTAAGGGGTATGCAACAGTTTCTTACACGTTCCTTCCCTCCTGCCTGGTCCTGGTAGCTGCAGGCCAGGACTCACTCAGAAGCAGAAGGCAGCTGTCCAAATCCGGACCTGCGGTTGTTCTGTACACAAAATTTACAATAAGGGAGGCAGCTTTTGCCCCTTGACCATCCATTTTAGCAGTCATCCTCTACAAATGGTGAGAGCTGGGGAGCTTAGATTCTGCACTTGAGCTGTCTGAATATACATGCAGCAAAATCTAGTGAGTGCCTCTGGGTAAACCGCCAAGCAATAGGGGACACCACTCGCACAGATGTACTACCACATCAGCTCCGGATATTACAACCTGCAGGGTAATGCAGGTGCATGCATTACAAAGAAAAACATTAGCTAACTAGCTTGGCCTTAGCTGTATTGCTTGTTCATTTGTCTGCAAGCAAGTTGTGAAAGTCCCCGCTTGCTGTTATTCATAGCTATTTGTTTATGTTGCCTTGAGCAGTTCTTGCTCTGCCAGTCATGCAAGCCCAACATTTGTAATTTGTCCTATAAAATAGGAAATTAACGTAGGAAAGAGGCTGCATACAGCTTTCCACTGCAGCATTAATGTCAAGCACTATATTCTGTTTCAACGGAATAAAATGGTTTGTGCTCTACGGGCTAGTTGCTTGCCTGGGAACAGGAAATTTCCACGGTCTTCTTGGTCCCACATCCTGACTCCACAGAAAGAACTGAGAATAGATCACAGGGGCAAATCTTCTAAGTTTTTTTTCTCAGGAAACAGATCTATTCAATACTTGTTCTTCAGGAGATCTTCAAACTTTACAGAAAATGAAGAGAAAAAGGCCACAAATGCAGCTATTCCTGTGTGAATAACCATTTCTCCTACACAGAGAAATGTGTTGGATATTGCTTTAGCTCACCATGGAACAAGTACTGCAGAGCCATGGTTTAAATGAACTTATACTGTAAAAAGCAGTGGCTTTACTGCTAGCTGCTCTCTGGCTGGCAAAGGTATTACAAAGTGAGAGCGTACCAGCCACTCACATCTCTGGCCTATTTAAATATATCTTTGAGGTTACCTTGCCCAACAAAATCACACTGATAGAGCCCATTATTTCTAATGCACCACTGCTTTCTCTCCTGGGTACTGTTTTCCTTCCCAGTATAGCCTGTTTATACAATTAGGCATTTCCTACCCTGGGACACAGCCTTTGCAGCGTCATTGATCATAGCAAATAATAAGTACACACAGGATGCTGCAAAGTCTCAGTGGGCCAACACTGAGCTCTCTTCTTAGGAATTTTTCCAGTAGATTTTCTTTTGAACAAGGTGTAAGAACAGCCAGAACAGCCTCCTGGGTACCTGCAGCACAGCCCTGGGCATAGCACAGGTATAAGACTAACTCCATTTGAAATAAAATGACCTGAAAAGAACACAGCTAGTGCTCTCCCTTGTTAGCTTTATGCTTAGGGAAGTAATTAGGGTTTCTATGAGATAGTTTCATTCTATAAGAGCCTTCCAGTTTTCTTGGTGCTAAGTAATTACAAAAACTTCCCAGCCAATGGCTGTTACACCAATGTGAACAGCAGTTAAGTGCGGCCACTTTTGCTTGAGCAGGACCCTGGCTCAGGCATGTAACGCCCCACCAAAAGCGAAGGAGGTGCAAACGCCTCTCCTACTTACACTGAAATCCGGGAAGTCACCCTGGCCTTACAGATGGGCTGCCAGGAGCAAGCCGGACCCCGCTCACATTTCTCATGCTGTTGAATCTGGTGCAGGCAGACACAGTGCCGGCAACAACCCCGGCACGCAGCCTGCAGCTGCGTATCGCTCTCAGCAGCTGGCCTAAAACTCATTCAGGTATGAACCACACAGTGGTATCTTTATCACATCCTTTAATACAAGCTGGCTGTGGGCTTCCCTTTCCTCCTCTCACCTTACAGTACCTGAGCTGGTAGATTCTGTCTCACAGCAGGGAAAAACGTGTCCTGCAGTGCAATGAGCCCTGGTTCCTCTGTGTGTCTGCACAGCTGGAAAAACATGGGTCTGGGACAGCTTTGCTTTTTGCAACACAGCACACCAACCCAAGTAGGCTCCTGGGGTCTCTGGAGGGTTCACACTGCTGTCATTGCCTCTGCAAGCTCATGGCAGGTTGGCATCGTACTGCAGCCCCCCCAGTGCCTGCCTGCCCGCCCCTGGGGAGTAGGGTACTGGCCTGGCAGGAGCTGCCGGTCTGGCAGGCTCTTGGGGGGGGGGGGGGGGGGGGGGGGGGGGGGGGGGGGGGGCTTTGACCCAGTGTGCCAGCATGAAGCAAGCCCATGTATCTCGCTGCCATGCTTGTTTTCCTGTGGTCCCACAGGCACCTTCTTGCAGCCAGTGAAAATTCAAAATTACTCTTAGTGAATAATTAATTGTCCTCATACTGGATCATCTTTAATGAATGAAAAGGCTGGAAACCTGCTAGGCACAAGAACATGGCTCCGTGATTAGGGCACAGATGTTCTTTTCTGCAGGTGTTCCCTGAACTCCCTAGTGAGACATCCTGAGGCTGCAGGTTGAAATCCCCATTCATTATCTCCTCTTGGGATGCAGAAACCTGAAAATGCTGCAGGAGAAATGTTCATTTTCACTGAAGATGTCACATGCATCACAAACTGGGCACAGAAAATGCATTTCCCTGTGGAAAAGGCATTCCTGTGACAGCTGCAGAGAGAACAGCAGAGAGAGAAAACAGGCCGGGCTTGGCAGATATGTTAAGCAACTTCTGTTTAAGCACGGGTATTTGGAACTCCCCAAGCCATGTGCCCATTTTCAGGCTGTCCCCCCCCAGGGAGAGGGGGCTCTCAGCCACCCGCCAGCTGCCATTGCTGCACCCGTTCTGCAAAAGAGGGTTAAGCTGTCCCTGCCACCATGCCGTGCCACCAACACGCCACAAAGTGCGTGGCCCGTTTATCCCTGCTGGGGCAACCACAGCTGCCAGCTCCACCGGGGATTTGGCCGCTGACTGAGAGGCCGAGGCTTAGCAAAGGGCTGATGAGGGGTTCCAAACCTGCACAGCTTTCTAATAGGGGTGAGCGTTCAAACTGGAGCGATGAATTTCTTTGCGTCTTTAGAAGCCAAGATAGTTGTTTAAGCAATAAAATGTACTCTTAGGAGCTCACCCTCCCCTTCCCAGTGTTGGGCTTTGTAGGTGATGGCTGTAGGGGCAGAGGGCGAACCGGCTCCAGCTCCCACCTGCCTGCAGCTACCTGAAGCCATGCAGCCGAGCAGCCACAGGGAGGCATCAAGGGGATGCTCTGGCTCCTCATTAAACCTGGAGAAAGAAGGAAAGGCCTTGGGCGCAATTACCTTAATGAAGCTGGCAGCTCTGCGTGCTAACAGCACCTGACGCGTGGGTTTTGAAGCGCAGCTGCACAAACACAACCACCAGTGCTTTCAGACCCCTTAAAAAGCATAAGCACCGGGCAAAGCAAATACCTGTCTGAAAGGAGCCTAGATACCCATGCTGCAGAGCAGGCAGTGAGTCTGCCTCTTAATTAACCATATGTTCGCAGAAAGCATCTGTGCACTGAGAAGCCTCATCCCTTCCCTGCTTCTGCAGAAAGTGACTCTCCCTGCCAGCAGCTGCCTCCGGGCTGGGTAATGGTGTGGGTGACATTAGCCTTAATGCCCACAGTACAGACTGCAATCAGAAGGTGGTTGGGTTTTTTTCCTCTTTCCAGACTTTAGAAAACACCAGTGACTTGCAGCTGGTGAAAAACTTAAAACTACAGAGGCAAAAAGCACGTGACGAGTGTTTTGGAGAGCAGACAGAAAAGGATCCCATGTTCTGCCCGGCATGCATATTTTGGACTCGGATTTTGTTTGTGTCACGCACAGCTGCAATCTAGGCTGGCAAACACAAGTAGCACTATAACATCTGGCAAGGAACATTTTAAAGCCGTGGCTGCTTGCACCCTGATCAGACCTCGTTTGCAAACGGGAGATGCAGAGGCTGCTCCTGCGCGGGCAGAGCAAGCCATCGGCAGGGTTCGATCAGCCTGCCTCACTGCAGGATTTTTTGCTTCGTTATGGAAATGTACCAGGACACATTCAAGTTCAGTCCAGCTCTGACAGGACATTCTTCAAAACTGGCTTGATGGGCTCCTCTTTCCTGACCATCACAGGAATTCACAGCAGATATTCCCCATCTGCATCTCTGCTCCTATATTATACTTCCTTTGGTTCCCTACACCGATTATGTAGATATTTGCAGTGTCAGAAAAAGCAGAGAGAACACAGAATTTTGCACAACTGATTCATTCAGATAACCATGCAAAGCACTTTAACAGGTATCACAAATTACATAAAAATGCTCTTTTCAGTTCCTTTTTTTGCTTCACTCTATGAATATTACTGTACAGACAAAAAGCCCTGAGGAAATAAAAGACAGAAACATGGGCTGATATTTTAAGACTATAGATGCCTCCAGGAATAGCTATCAGTCCGTATCACTAATTTTCAAGCTTGCTGAGGGTTATCATTAAAATAAAAGGGACACACATGTGTCTAAACTAAGTTATGGTTTGAAAAACTATCTAGCAGATTTGGATATGTATCTCTTGCTAGCTTCAAGAATGAGTAGAAATTGAAATCCAGTACAGAAGAAGCAGTAGCCACAAAGTTAATATTTTTAAGAAAATAATCTGGCCACACTTTTCTGTCAAAGAAGTGAAAATATATGACAGTCACTTCAAGAGGTAGAAGCTAGGCACATCAGGGGCTTGGCTGAAAATAGCCGGTTGCTTAAAATTTTTCTATTCTGGGGATGATCACATTAACTGGAAGAATACTATGGTCCAAGACAAGAATAATCCTGGTGCTTCTTATGAGATATAAGTTTAACTGGAAAGTCCCATGGAGGATGGGTCAGAGGTAGAGTGTTACTGAAAGGAATCAAAGGTGTATTTGAGATATTGGTAGGCACATCTAAATATAACCTATTTATACTGGATAATAAAAACAGCAGAAAAAATTAAATGCTTGAGCTGCAGCTTAACTTATACCAGCACACTGGTCGCCCTGGGTATGTGCTTATGTGATGAACACATCAACGCTGCTCTTGCTGCTGGACCTAGCTAGATTAAAGCAAATTATGCAAATCTCTGCTCTGCACATCCCCAAATTCAGCACAAACATCGTTAAGGAAAAAAAAAAGAAAAAAGGACTACTACTACAAGAAAGATAGGGAGAAGAACAGGTCCAGCGATTGCTAATGGACACTCCAGGAGACAGCATCATTGTGAGACATTACTCACAAAGGCGACTCACCCAAGGAGTGGACAGAGGTGACACAGAGTCCTAGGCTGAAGGTCCCAGCTCTGCATCATGAGAGGCTGGTTACGTCTCAGGGACAGAGCCTCCAAGGAGGTTGTCACTGCTGACCTAAGATCACCCAAAGGAGCATAACACAAAAGCCTTCAACAGAAAGAGGTACGACCACCACAACTGCCTCCACCCCTCTGACAAAGGGGAACAGCAAGGACTCTTTTGTAACTAAGAGGCACAATTACTCTGAGGTAGCCCTTAGGTCCGGGCTGACAAACATGCGCTGCTCTCCTTAACAGGACTGCAGCAACGCTCAGGGTCACCATCCGAAGTCTCTATCCCTTCTCCCATTATCAGCCTCTTACCAGCAGTTTAAGGGACTCCAGACAGTTACAAAGAACAGTAGGTCTGACAAACATCCTGCTACTGAGCCACTGACAAAACTCTCCTCGACCCTGTACGCCGTTCAAAGGACACAGCTGTCCTCCTGAAATGTAGTTTTCCTGCAAAGCTGCCTACAAATTTTCTGCTAGGCCCTGCAAAAGCAGAAACCTCCTTTGAACTGCTGTATAGGGCAGGTCCACGTGACAACCTGAGATGTCTGTAGAAGGACCGGGGACAATCCCACCTGCTGCTGGATCACGCACTGTGAGCCCCATCCGACTTCCCAGAAACAAGGACGAAAACTCTGTGTTCTATTACCAGAGCCAAAGCAACAGACTTATTGCAGGTCCATATCACACGAGCCACAGTGACAGATCACCTGCATGCCATTAACCTGGACTGGACTGCATGGCGGATACCCTGGGCTCCTGCCCTTCCAAAATATATCCCCCCCGCCCAATCTGGGGAGGCATTTCTGCTAATGCTACTGGGCTTACGACACAGCTGGTGAGAGCTCACCCCAGGCACTACAGGCAGCAGGAACACATGCACAAATACACACATACTCACCTGCCATTTCATGACAGAGTACGATTTGTAAAGCACCACTGCTTCCACATCCTTGAACATTTAGGGAAAGACTTTTTTATCAGTAAAAATACACCCACATTTTGTCAGAGGAGAATTAGATGTAGGCAATATCCCATTGAAAGATCCTTCTTTCTACAAGAAATGTCAACTCTTCCCCAACAGACTAAAAAAAAGGAACAAAGCAAGATTATTCTTTTTTTTTTTACTTAGCAAGTTACATTATCATGGGAAAAAACAAAACCCCAAGTCCAAATGTCATCTTCTACTGGCTCTTCCTCCGCTCCCTTCACTAGGGTAGCGGTTTCTAGAGAACTTTTTCAATCTTTGGAAGCAAAGCCAGAAAGCATCCCCCATGCTCAGCAGAGTGCTGGGCTCAAATTACTTAGTGGATTATCTCTTCATGATTAAAGGATTTTGGCTCATGTTCAGAGATGTTACAGTGCTTCCCATGAGGGGTCCTGTTTATTCAGCTACATCATCATTTGATGCAAGTGTAAATGCTTGGAGAAGGAGGGACTAGCCACCAATTTGGATTCAGTTCACTGTATTCCTGTGAAAAGCTGCCAAGAGGTGCTGCATTTGGGCACAGGTTGGGCACAAGATGGAAGAGAAGCAGGTATGGACTTGGTTTTTGCCTCATGAATGCATTTGTTTCCTGAATTATATGAAAATATAAAAAAGCCTCATGTCCAGAAGGGGTATAAGAAGTAATTGATTCCAGCACAGTCATAGAATCATAGAATATTTTGAGTTGGAAGGGACCCATAAGGATCATTGAGTCAAGTCCTCAGGGTTCTTCAGGTAGAAGCAAGGGCAAAAACATATATTTGTACATCTGTTGCACCTTTTCTTAACCTAGCACCTGTTCTATATACATGTTTATTCTACAACTCTGGCTGCTCTAGAGGCATTCAGTAAAATACCATTTAATGAATTAATTCTAAACCAAAATCAAACAATATGCTGTACCTACCTAGTTTACTGTGAGGACTTTCAAGCCCTCCCTCACAAAGCCTGGCAGAGATAGGGCACAGCTGCTTCAGTTGCTGTCCCTGTTATCTTTTCAGTCTTATCACAGCCCAGGGACTTTCTTTACAGGGCATGTGGGCAGGAGGAAGAGGGGACTCATGCTCCAGAGAGACCATCTTGCTGGCTGACACTCCTCCAGCCCTAATGGGATGGGATTCATAGCACTGCCTGCCCTGAGCTTAAAAATAACTCAGCTGAAGCTGGTTAGAAAGATTTATGCCTCTCAGCACATACCTTGCTTCCAGCTTGTATACCAGTGATCTCCTGACACAGCACAGAAACATCTTTATTTTAGGAACAGGGTGTCATCACCCTGTTCACAAGGGCCATCCTAAACCTAATCAAGGTGTCTTTGCTCCACTATTTGCCTCAAATGCTGGGCTGAACCTGCAGCCCCAGTGGCCAGAGAGCTCCTAGTTGCCAGGTCTGTGTGTTTAACCTGATAGCCAATGCAACAAAAGGTCACGCAGCTGCAGGTATGCAGTCCTATATGAAGCCCCACAGGTTGTGTGCAGGTTTGGCTTAAGTAAATCCTCCAGAAGTCTGGATAAAGCTGTCTGCAGGGACAACCCAGGAATTGCCTTCTCCAAGGCTTCTTCCTGCTCTTCTGCTTTATGTGGCATCTTTCTTTGAAGCATGATACGTGACAAGTAGGAGTCCCACTGCCCAGAAGATCACCCAGGAGTGTAGATGCTCTTCAGACCTCCCATGGCTCATGCTGTGCTCCTTCCTGCTAAGACAAAACTACTGCACAAGTGCTGTCTAGTGGGTACAGCAAGGGGCTGCGAGTTCCCAACTTTTGCTGTGTTTCCCTGCACACACTGAGTTGCTTTGCTCTCCTGCATAGCTGGCAGAATATAGATCCCCTTAGCAGGGGTCTGCCTGGCAAAACCCACTGCAGGCTGTCCGATATCAAGGGCAGGATATTTATCCTGACTACCAGGAATAGACAAATGTACAAAGAAAATCTCCACAGCCCACTGCTAGGTACAAGTCGCGGTCTTGCTGAGATCACTACATTGCAAGGTAAGTGCAGAGACACGTAAGTGACCTTGGTTTGCTTCATCACGTGGCCAAATGAATTTACTTATGAAAGCCTCCATGTGGCCTTTTGCATTTGTAACCACTTTGCCCTTCCAGTGGGCAGACACAGCTCCTTTTAAGATTCAGACGGCACACTGGTGAGCACTCTGAATGCGTGAGAACTTGCATTTCCAATGCAAAATGAAAATGGCTGAGTCACCATTTTATCAGGTGCTGAATAAGAACAAGTTTATTTTTTAATATCTATAACTATATTTTTGAAAGGTACTGGAGCATCTCTCAGTATGAGGAGGGAAGATGCTCGAGCGAGCTGTGCTGATGCAGAGGGCCCTTGGTTGGACAGGGCTGGGGGAAGAGCAGTGCTGGGCCAGCAGCAACTGATGCTCCCTAGCAAAACATGCTCTGCTTGTTTCTTTCCAAAGTTCTTCCTCACAGCACAATAAATGTTTGTGCTTTGGGAAGGATCAGAAGGACTGGACAGGAAGAAAACAAAGCTTTTATTTGGCTTGGGGGACCTTCTGACAATGGTACTACATTTCTATAATTAAATCGGTCCCAACCCAGGCCAGGAATGAGCAAGGACAAACAAGAACCACCTTCCCCACTTAAAGTACATTAACATCCCAGCATTTCCTAGCTAGTAGACAGGCCAGGATTGGCATATTTAACTTCTCATCCCTAGAAGTTGTTTCTTCTCAACAAGGAGAGAGAACAGAAGAAAAGAAGGAAATACACTGTTGGTATCATTCTTGACATATGGCTATATCTGGGTGTTTGCTTTTGGCAGTTCAGTGCCTGCCACATAGCATGGCCCCTCCATCAGGCAGCTATCAATACTGGGAAAATTGAGTTTACTCTTAATGAAAGACCACAGCCAATAAGCAATCAGCCAGTGTGCTCTCCATCCCATGATTAATGATCCAGGGAATATTTGTCTTCCGCAGCACTGCCATGGCTCTTCTACCTCTGCAACTATACGTCTGAGTCGCATCCCAAAACAGGAGGGGCACCTAATCTTTCAATTTGTCTTAGTTGTATCTTGGGATGGAGAAAATTCCAGGAGCAATGAACATGATGCGAATGTCACCAGGAGGGGGGCAGCACCCCATCACTCCAAACCCAGATAAGTGTGGGTAGCTGCTAACAGGGGCAATTCCACCCATTCCTCTCCCTGCCTCCTGCTACGCCTTTCCTGCTGCTTCCCTCCCAACAGCAGCAGTGCTTGTGTGGCCACACGATGACTTGGGTAAGGCTGATTTGATTAATTTTTGGCAAGGTTAATTTAAAAAAAAAAAAAAATAAAGGTTAGTTTCCTGCTCTGGCTTACCCCCCAGTACTAGCATCATCACAGGGAGGGAATAAGGGTATGTGCCAACAGACAATGGGAGCACGGGCTTGTCTCCCTCTCTTACACTGCAGCGAAGCCACTGAGAAACTGCAGCCTCGGTACCATGCTCCTACAAGAACAACCTTTAAGTCAGCTCAAAGATTGAATGTGCCCTGCAAAATCCCTAACCTGAACCATGTTTCTCGGCCTCCCTGACAAGAATACTCTAGAGACTTGCCTATCTTTTTTAATTCATCACATATTTAAAACAAAGCAAAAAAAATCCCACCTTGTCACCAATAAATGTCCCCTGCATGCGCAGGTCTCCTCAGGAGGGAGTAAGAGATTTGACAGATGAGAGCCATAATCCTTTGTGCATGCCTGGAAACTGCTTAAATATTATTATGGCCATTTAAGAAGCTATAGAGACCCCAGTGGGATCTGACTCTCTAAATTGCAAGATCAACCACTTAGATGAAAGAACCTCTCTTACGTTGCATCAAGTGGACTTGAGAAGGAAGCAGAAGGGAATAATCATCCTCAGCCTTTAAACAAACATCTGAAAGTGGAGACATAAAAGATGAAAGGAGATCAATAAACATATTACCAAATTAAAGCTCCATGGTTAATATTTAGACATCATAGAAGCTGGCACCTTAAGAAGAAGAGAGAGAAAACAGATCAGAAGAAGAGAGAAGTCTCCAAAACTTTGCTCTCAGATGGCCATTTCCAGTGGCAATCACACTGATGGCATGCACAAATTAGGCAAAGAGTCATGAATGCATTTTTCAAAATCAAGCCCCACTTGTGTTACTCTCACAAGAGTTTCCAATCAACAGTTTTCAATTGCAAATACAGAACAGTTTAGTCATCAAAAAGCAAAAGGACGAAGAATATACGGAACACGAAACGAAAACAATCTCTTTCCTATCCTTCCCATGCTTCTGTAACTGATTCCTTCTGAACCTTTAAAAAGAACATTATCTATTGACATGAGCCATAAAAAGACTTTGGTTTAATGAGCTCCTCTCATCTTAAAAATGCACCGATAAAAATGTAAATGCACAATAGAGTGTTTCAAGTAACTTTGAAGGGGCTATTATCGAAGTATAAACATGACTGACTACCATCTGACATCCTGACTGCTACTAATATTCTTTATGGAAATCTAAATAATTGTTTCAAAGAGCAATTTACCCTTTCATCATTAAAATCACTTATATGTTATAATTCACCTAGCTTGAGCAATGAAAATACAGTCTGCTTTCCTTCTCTGAATAAGCACAGTTTTAGCAAATCACTTAAGCATGGGCTTAAAATTAACTAGCTGATTGAGGTCACAGCCCACTTTGCCCATGCATTAGCACACTGCTGCAGGTGATATAGAGGATAAGCAAGCCTCAAACAACAGAGAAAACCCTGTTTTCTCCGAAATCTACCTCCTGAGACATTTTCTTTAACATTTAGTGTGCAGAAGCTGTAACTCTGAGCACTTTAAAATCAGTGCTGTTGCTGATTCAGTGTTAGAAACCTTCACTGAGAAAGGCCCTCCTTGGAGGGATGGAAGGACAGGGCATTTGTTATCCACACGTCCGTCATTGCTCTATCCCATCTGCTGGCTGGCCACTTGCTAACCCTGCAGGCCTTGGCTTACAGGTCACACTTAACCCTTAGAAAGCAATTGCCTTCATCTGTTTCTTTTAACAGGCAGCCAACATATTCTCCCTGCTGCACTCCTACTGAACCTTAAATACTTTTATGTGAGAAATTTATAATGCATGGGCTTTTAATGGGAACTTAGTGAATGGCTGGGAGTCTCAAATGCCTCTTAAAGCACAAATGAGGAATCTCAACTGTACTCTGAAATTCTCACGGCGCATCTTCTAGTAAATACCTAAAATCCTAACTCATTCCCCCAGTTCCAGTGTCCAGATGGAGTAATATTAAACTACTTTAAACTTACAGTTCTTCGATGGTCCATACATGTCCTGGGTTAGTCCCACAGCTACCTTGCAAAGAAGGCAGTATTGTCTCCATTGTATAGATAGGGGAACAAGGCAGAAGGAGGTGTGGTGGCACCCAGGGTGGAGTTACATGCAGACACCCACAGCCTAAATGTCAGCCTGAGCAGCTCTCCCTGGCTTCCCTTACACTCAGTGGAGATCTTGTCAATACAATCAATGGGATTTAAGCTGCAGCTCATCACACCACACAGGAGGTGTGTACTACAAAGGAGCTCAGTTGCACCCCAATTATTCTGTTTCCTCTCCTCTGGCTGCGGGGCAAGCCCAGATCAGCTGCAGAGATCTGCACAGGAGGGGCAGCATCTCACCCCACCATCTTGCATCAGCACAGAACCTGCCCACTCTTGCTCTGGTCTGTGGGCAGCCAACCGCCACCGCAGCTCATCAGGCAGAATGGAGTTCGAAGCATCCAAAAGATAAAACCGCGTCTCAAGGTGATCTCCCACGCTTCGTCACACATAGAGCTTTCAGCACAGCCATCCTCATCTCCTGATGTGGCTGAATGGCTGACTGCGGCTGTGTCCACACGCAGCTTGAGATACCAGTTTAATCACAGGCTTGTAGGGACTGACAGCTAAAGAAACTCATCATTTGGCCGTAATAGTCTATTCACCATCCTGCTCTCCTTTCTGCACCCCACATGACAACTACCATCTCTCCAGCTGGACTGATCCCACTGTTTGTGAGCCCCTGAGGATGGGAGCAGGGTCCCATTTGGTCCATTGTAAATGAAAGCAAAGCAAATAAATGCCTTGCCTTGTTTTTCTTGGTGTTTAAGGCAAGAGAAGGAATGAAGGAGTGAGATGCCTGCCTACGGCCCCAGGAAACGAATGGAAAGGCTGCTTTTGTCAGCTGGCATCGCCAGGTGAGGATGTGGAGTGCCACCGCACAATGGCATGCCATGGAGGCCAGTCTGGCTCAGGTCCTCCTGCTCTTTAAAAAGAGACTTCTTGTTCTGGAGGACACACTGAACTTAGGCAATCATGGTGACTTGGATTTATCTAGGATTCAGTTCTCCTCCATGGCAAACTGGTTTGTGTGAGATGTCTACTTGCAATTTTTGATGGAATTGTAGTTCAGAGATGGGCTGTTTGATGTTGCAATTGCTTTCCCCTTCAGTTCTAGTTCAGCCTCTGCTGGAGAGCTGGGCCTGCAGCTGACAGCCACAAGGAGGGGAGAAGTCATGGGGAAGAACATGAACAGCAAACCTGAGCCACCAGTAAACCAAGGAGTATTTCCCTTCCATGCACAAGAATCTGAAAAACATTTAAGGAAAAAAAAGTAGAAAGACACATAAGAGGTTTAAATTAATTTTTCCCATTTACCCCTGCAATGTGTGAGCTATAGTTTGTGTGTGCTGCTGTGCTCCTCTCATTGCAACAAGCACTTACTAGAACTGGGAATGGTTTAGAGAAAGGCAACAAAGATCAAAGACTCTTCAGCCTATAAGAGGGACAGCTTAGCAGGGCTATGTTTGAGGTCCATGAAATCACAAGTAGCATGAGAGTACGATAGGATCCGTTATTCACTAGCTCATTCCGTACTAGTCTCAGGAAAGCATCAACCCAAGCTAGCAGGAACCAAGTTCAGAACAAAGGAAAGGAGGAGCTGCTTCATGCAACAGGTCTGGGGAAATCCTTTCCACAGGACACTATGATGCTAAAAATGTACATGAACTCAAGGGGATTCTGGTCAAGTACATGGAAGAGAAATCCACTGAGAATTTCTAAGTACACTGAACCATGTCTGACTCAGAAAATTTCCTGAGCTGAAAATAGGAAGCAGCTGGGAGAGCATTTGGGGGACACATCATATTGTTTTCTTACTTTTTTCTATCTGTTTAACGTGGATGGAGAAAGACTACTGGGCTAGATGGACACTTTATTCTGTCCCAGTTTAATTCCTCTCATATTTTTCTGTTAATTGATGCTGCCTTCATATATCTTTTTTTGATTACTTTTTTCAGAGAGGCTTCTTTTTTGCCAAATAACCCTCTCCAGTCTATATTAAACCCAGTGAAGATCTGGCTCTATAACACAATGGTACTGTGGATAAAGTGAAGCTGAAATAGTAAGACACACTGGCTCCTGGTCTCAAGGCTTAAAAAGAGATTATAAAAGTGCTCAAACAGAAGACTGTCCCTTGGCAGTTAGCGGGGCAACATGTGCTCACTGAATAGCAAGCACATCTTTCCTCTCTAACGTTTAATCCCAGCAGTGTTTTACCAGCCAAAAGAACATTCCCATAAATAATAGAGACGTGATGCCTTTCGCTCTTCCCCAGCACTGTGCAGTCTTCCCCTTCTACAGCCTGGGAGTAACGAAGCAGCGGGGAAAGGCTAGTGAGTTTGAGACTTGCACTGAGTTTGGAGCTCACCCGAATGAGCAGGGGCACAAGAAAGAGAAGTGACACCTCCAGGCTGAGCAAGGGGGATGCACCCAGCCCTTCCTCCCTGCTCTGCGTGGGAGTCAGACCCACACCTGCCTTTCCAGCACACTTCAGGGATCTGCATTTCTCTCTCTGCACCCCACCAGGCCATTGTCAAAACAGGATTTTCTTATTAAAACCCTTTTTCCTCAGTGGATATGTACATAGGCAATGAGCTCTCCCCACAGTGCAGGGACCACCTTGTGCTGGTACAGCCTCTAGCACAGTCCCCAAGAGGCACCCTTGGCTATTCCGCAAAGCAGTGTGTCTGTCGGGATCTTTCTTACAGTTTGGGTTTTTTTTTTTTTCCACTACTAAAAAAGAAAGACTCTGTTTTGAGTGGTTTTATATTTAGCAGACTATCGTATAGGAACTGTGTTTCCTGACCTACTCCGAGAGGTTGGAGCATCCCTTGCTGAGGGGAGAGCTTGCCTTGCCAGCCAGCATGTTAAACAGAGAAGTATTGACCCAGAGGGCACAGGCTGTGGATGGGTGGGAGAGAAGCTGTCACAGGAGTGCTCTCAGCAAGACCCACCACTTGCCAGGGATGCCAAACAAGTGCAAAATTCATTCACTAAAGTGTCTCCTCAGAAAAGGACATGTTCCCACTTAACTGTGCTTCTTATTCATGCTTCACACACCATCTGAAGAAATTTGATTGTTCTAATTGACCTTTTCTAACCTCAAAAAAAGCCCCAATCCAACCCTAAAAAACAAATTCACGTCACCTTCTTGGCCGAGGTGCTGTGAATGAGCTTCAGGGCAGTAACAGATCTCCAGCAAGACGTTGTAAGATGTGTGTCAACCATTTACCAGGTGAGGTGGAGGCAGGGAAGGTGCATTTCACGTGCTGAGCTGCCTGCAAGTGGCTGGGAGACATGAATTATATCCCCAGAACTGCCTCTTCAGGTTAAGGGTGAGAACAGTAAAGGATTCATCACAGAAACTCCAGCAAATGCAGAAACAGAGGAAAAAGCAAACTGAGTTTGTCTTATTCACAAAAGGTAAATCCCAGTTATTAGAGAGGAACACCCTAGCACAGCTGCAGCACGTTAGAGCCATATGTGAATATTTATATACATATTTGTCTGATCGACCAACCGAGTATTTATAAAGATTATATCCTGCTTGCACAGAACATAAATACCTGGGGACATCAGCCTTTCAAAAGCAACACCTAAGATTTCCTCCAGCCTCACCAATACACCGCCTAGAATATCCCTAAGCTATTTCTAAACTCAAGAAGCAGGTAAGTAAAGGGCTTGTGCACATAGAGATGGGAGCAAGGAGAGCACTGTGCACCAGGACATAGGAAGGTGTCCCCAGACTGTTAGTGTCTGCACTTGACTTTCACTGCTGTGATTCCATGTAGGGTCAGATGCACTTAAAGATGCTCTGACTGCTACTTGATTTTGTTTATAAAAGCCCATGGCATGCATGCTCCTATCAGGGCTATCCACATATAAAATGAAAAGCTTCTGTCTCCACCAGCAAAAAACAACTATGGAAGAAGATAAGCAATGGCAACAGTAAATCACAGGAACTCAGAAAAACAGTGGCAGCACATTGGCTGCCCAGTCCCACCAGCAGTATAATCATTATTATTTTGTTTGGTTTGGTTTTCATTTCACGTTGCAACAAAAGAGGAAATCCAGAACTTGAGAAGGAATTTGCAGCACGGAGGATTTGGTAATACCTTTCCAGAGGTCATTTTTAGACGCACCAACATCATAGAGACTCTTGAGTATTGTCACTGCGGGAGTGTCATGGACACTTTTGATCCTTGTGCTTTTCCAGTTTGAATGCTCTGTTTAAGTATGCCCAGCTCTACCCCAAGCCCCATAAGGAAGACTGCTATGGCCTGTCCCTCCCTCCCAGCATACTTTGGGTCCTCCCAGCAGACCCCCCCATCCCAAAAAGTCACTAGACTAAGGCAGAACAGGGAGCACCATTTGGGTACTTTTATCCACAAAGAAAGTGCAACTGACTAGCTACATTATTTAAACCAGTTTCATTAAAAGACCCCATTCCCCACTCCTCTTCCTCAGTCATCTCAGCTCCTATTCTACTCCCATGCTCATGTAGCTCTCCCACACTGCCCATGTCTTTTCCACCCACTGTGTGTCCAAGTTTTGCATTTAAAATGCTTCTGTACACTTCTGAATGCCCACACACATGCATTTTCCTACTCCTGGACCTTTTCCCTGAAGGACCCAGTATTTCCTCTGCATCCTGCCCACAGTCCCTGCAGGTACACTTGCACAGTCAGTGGCACACCAAAGAAGTCTGTTTGAGAAGACACCCTGGAACAAGGGCTAAAAACTGGGACCAAATGGACTATGTTTGTCACAATCCCAGCACAGGGCAGGGGATTTTCTTGTTCTCTCAACCCCTTGTCCTATCTCCAGGAAGACCAGCAACCTCAGCAAGTGGGTATCAGGTCTACAAGCCTGGGGATAAGGCCAGTGCATTTCTCAGATGAAAGACTCCTGACCTATAGCAAACAGATGCCCCAGCTGGTCCCATGCACAGCTGTGGCTTTATAAAAATACTCACTGAGAAACTCTGCCAGAGCCAAGCAATGACTTCAGTCAAGTCGCTTCATCTCACTGTACTTACTGTTGCCCACCCATCCCCTCAGTGGCACAAAGCAAGCTGATTAGGACAGAGCAGCGCGATTGCTGGGCTACACACAAGTTTTCAAGTGAGCAAATGGCTGTGAATGCACATTAAAGCAGGAAGAAGCCACTAATAAGGAAACAAATAACTATTTCATGTTTTTTAGAATGGATTTTTTTTCCTATTCTTTCCTCTCATCTGGAACAAAGCTATGAGGGAATAAATACAATTCCAGAGATAATCCACACTTCGGATCCTGGAAGCATTCAGTGCTGACTTCTGGAAAACAAAACAATAATAATGACCCACACTGGGCCTGTGGGTGGCTCATCACAAAATTAGCAGCAGCTTCCATGCTCCCAGCTGAGATTGGCTTTGCTGGGTTGTTTTCACAGATCCCCAGGACTGAGATTTAGCACATGCAAATAGGCTCAGCAGCCAATCGCAGCCACAATACTAGAAGGACATAAACATGCCATTTAGAAAAATGCTTTGCCATACAAAACATGATTACCTCCTTCCATGCCATTTCAGGCTATGGGAAGAAATGCTATTTTTATTATTAAACGTTACACATCTCTTCCTCCAAGGGGAAGAATCTATTTAAAGGCCTTTTAAGCAAACATCTATTCATACAACTGAAAGCTTTGTGTACTACTGTTGCATTTAGGGAAGTGGTTGTTCCCCTGTGCTTGACACTGGTGAGGCCACACCTCGAATACTGTCTTCAGTTTTGGGCCCCCCACTACAGGAAAGACATTGAGGTGCTGGAGCATGTCTAAAGGGCAATGAAGCTGGTGAGGGGCCTGGAGCACAAGTCTGATGAGGAGCGGCTGAGGGAACTGGCGTTGTTCAGTCTGGAGAAAAGGAAGCTGAGGGGACACCTTATCACTCTCTAAAACTACCTGAAATGAGGCTGTAGCGAGGTGGGTGTTGGTATCTTCTGCCAAGTAACAAGTGATAGGACAAGAGAAAATAGCCTCAAGTTGCACCAGGGGAGGTTTAGATGGGATATTAGGAAAAATTTCTTCACCCAAGGGGCTGTCAAGCATTGGAACAGGCTGCCCAGGGAAGTGGTTGAGTCACCATCCCTGGAGGTATTTAAAAGACATGTAGATGGGGCACTTAGGGACATGGTTTAGTGGTGAACTTGGCAGTGCTACGTTAACAATTGGACTCTAGGATCTTAAAGGTCTTTTACAACCTAAACGATTCTATGATTCTGTAAGCAATCTCATCCAGCTTTCAGAGCCTGCTGAACTTTTGATGATATCTGTACCACCTGGCTTATAATGTTTACAGCTAGCATCAGTCTGGTAAAAAAAGGAATGGGTTATTTCTGGAAAGCAGCAGAAAGGGCTGTGGGAAGAGAAGTAAACTCGTTTGGAGACAAAAGTTCAGTAAGCCAGAAGTACATCATTCTCACAAACAAAGCAGTAGGATTTGAGTTTCTTTACTGAACAGGGCTTTTCAACTGGGAACTGATGGCTGTGAATACTTCCAGAAGGGTCTGCTGGAAACAGAAAACTAGCCTACCGTCAATGATCCATTGGACAGGGAAAACAGAAAGAATTTTCAGGATGATACATGTTAAAAATGTTGAAAGCCACTCATCTAAAACAATGATTCTGGTAAGTATTCAAGCACGTGATCATCTTAAAATGGGACTAGGTGCATGCATAGAGTTAAACATGCACTTAAGACGGTTCACTGAACTGAGACCTACCTCCGGAAATACTCCTTGGTCTTTGAGTGGACGTGACCTAATGATCTTCACACAGCTCTTAACCTGCAAGCATTTGCTCTGAAAGTCATCACGTTTAAATATCTGCTTATAAACCTGGATTCTTTTGTAACTCTTCAATTGGAAAACAATAACATAGAACACAGTGTTTTATGTATAGAGCTATTCAGGAAAACTGATGGAAAAGCTGGAAAAATCTTTCATTAAATTCTTGGTTAACATTTCCCCCTCAGACTTACAGTTCATAATGTGTCACAATTGCACATGGTGTTTAAACTGAGACAAACTCTTCCTCTTTTCTTGGTTTAGTTTGGGAAGTGAAGGAAGTTGAACTTTATTCCTTTGCAAAACCATGTAAACCTCCAGGTGAGAATTGCCATAACCAGCCAACCTCTACTTCAGGTTACTGTTTATCGTCCTGATTAGAGGTACTATGAAGCTTATTTTGCCTGAATCTGCTCATTCACTGAAAATAAAGCATTTCACAAATATCAATATCAGTAATGCTCTGGTAGTACCCAAATTTCAAGACTCAGAAGACTGGGTGAAGATCTGGCAATTCCAGATGCCCAGCTCTGTAAGCCCACACATCTGGCTGAGAACTATGCATTGCTAAACCACCTTACACCCAGGGAGTCCCCAGACCCGCATTTGCTTTTGAAGTTCTATGAAGTATTTTACTGCAAACTAAACAATAAAATCCCACATAATATCAAAGACTTTCCTTCACATAACTACAGAGAACTGGCTGTGAGCACTTAAAAAAGTTATATGCATGTAACTTTAAGTTCATTATAATCTGTATCTCTGAATTTCTCTACGATAGAAAACAAGTAATTTCACCAAATAAAAACTCTATCAAATCCATCATTTCTAGCTCAGCCAGAAGAGATTTTTTTTACAAAGATGCACAAGCACTATGGACTTCCAGGAAAGATGCTTAGCACATGTCTACGTGAGAGGGTTACTTCAGAATAAAGGAAAGTGTGGATTTAAAATGCTATAGCTATTCTTGAATAATACCCTAGAGGAGTGCTCCTATTACAATATAAAAGATTTTTCAGAGTTTTGCTTAATTCATTTCCCAGGTGAATTAAACTAAATCAGACAAAGGTATTCTTTCCACTGGCATGAGTATCAACAACAGGCATCATCCTGGAACAGCATGTACTTAATTTCCACCAGTCAGCAAGTGTTACTTTTCCAAAGACACAGAACAGGAAGAGGGAGCCTGAGCAAAATGTACACAGAACACTGACACACTCTGAACAGTGGCAGAGAATGGCAGGCAAGGGACCCTGTGCAGGAAGGAAAAAGTGCTGATGACCCCCAGTGCAACACCACTGCTTCTCAGCCTTGCGACCCACTCCTATCTCCAGTTCACTGACATTAAGCCACCTTTCCCATCTCCCACCAGCAAGGCACATACCACACTCTGAACTGCCACAGACCAGAAGGGCTCTCAGTGCTACCTAAGCTCAGCAAGGAATTGCAAGTTTTACTATCTGTCACTTACGTACACAGAGCTATTGCTTCCATTAATTTGAAGCTGACTGTACAGTATTTGCTATACACTCTAAAACCCACTGTCTACTTGAATAAACAGCAGTGGGAAAATTTTCTAGAACTGGCATATGTAAGTAAAGTGTATATGAATGCATAGATCACTGCACAAGCAAAACAAGGAATGCCTATTCGGCTCATAAGCCAAATGCTAATCTTGAATATGCAGTTGTACCTCTTAGTTGCAAGATTCCATTTGCATCTGCATATAAGATGTCTTGCGTGTGCAGACACTGCAGACATGTTATGACAGTGCCCCAAATAGTCTCCGGTCAAATGCAAAGATGCGTATTGGCAGTAACAGACAGGCTAATAGCAGAGCCACAATCTGACCCTGCCTACCTAGACAGGATGCATGTTCCTATTGCCCCAAATATCAAACGTAGTGTTGTGATGCCTAGAGCAATATGAAGAACTGCTGTGCCAGAAATCATTTTAATTTGCCATAAAGCCAGTATCAATCAGTATATTTCCAGGAACATCTCCAAATTCTACCAGTGTGAGAGCCCCAGGGAAGTCAAGTTCAGGGTTTACTTTCAATATGAGCTTAATTTCTACTGAAGGCATCAATTTGCAGAATAGGGATTTAAACTGTGAAGTACTCTTATCTGAATGCTTGGGAATAGATCAGTTTCTGGTTACCAGAGCCTCTACTACTGAAAACAAAGCTGAAAATGCATTGCTGCTGAATGTTGTTGCTAGTTGATGTGATGATGTGAGAAATATCTGTGGTTTTAGCAATGATGCATCCCACAGGAGGGTCTGTACAGGAGCCAAGGGCAGAACAAGCATGAGACAGAATCACTCATACAACCAAATAAGAAGTCCTTACAAAGGAGGACTGAAACACCCACTAGCAGAAATCCCCATGCTACTATTAACGTAGTCTATGGGTACAGGGCCTTTTGCATCAAAGTGGCTGCAGACCAGGTACAGGTCACCTGAAATGTTTTTACACAACTCCATCCACAGTTATACCAACAACATGATCATTATCTGATGTTTACCTCGAACTTACCTATTCGTGTAGAAGCTACCTATTTCATAATGTTGACTAGGAAGCCAAAAGCAAAAAAAAATCTGGGCTGGCAAACCACACCTCCCAAGCGAAGGGGAAAAAGGTGTTAGAAGAAAAAAAATCAATTAACTAAAAAATACTTAACAAAATTAATGATGATTGTACCAACAAGAAGGGAAATATATCTGCACGTGCAATACAATCAGTCAGCTTACAAATTCTGGAATTAAGGTAACAAGTGAAGTACCTGAAAGATGATACAGGACATTGCCATGCTAAAACACTTGCAAAGAAATACACAAAGGACTAGGAATAAATCTCTTGCTTGGTATTGCTATGAATTATTTGCACTTTCTTGGTGCCTTGGAGACCCCTTAAGCCCCATTTTGCAAGGTGCTGCTCAAACAACCAAAGAAGCCTGCCTCTGCACAAAGACAAGTGTCTGCAGACCTCAGAAGTGGAGCGTAAGAAAACAACAGGCTAGAGTTAGCTAAGAGTGAAAACATGGGAAGTCTTAGCAAAACAATAACAAAAATCTTAATATTTTTGCTAGCACCACAACAGAGCTGTACAGTACTCTACAACTATCTTCAATATTTCACTTTGAAGTATCATGCATTAGTTTGTCAGAATCAGGAGTGTTCTGAGGCTCTGAGTCAGCACAACGCACAAGTATGAATTTGACTTTAAACATGCGCTTAAATCCTTATGACTTGTTTACATTAAAGAAAACATGGATAGGAGGAGGGCAAAGGGCTTGGTCAAGCTGTCATTCAACTTAAGTGCACAAAGTGCCAAAAAGTTTAGCATAAATTATCTACTATCAGGATAACTCTTCAGATCGGAGGATCAAGGGCACGTAAGTAGCTCATAGCACTCTATACTGCCACTGTCGTAGTCCATGTTTGATGGTCCTTCCTCTCCTGTAATTTATAATCCTTTTGCTGGTTTACATCTCTGACTAGCATAGCCCCCACAGTGCCATGCTGGGCACAGCACTACACCTTTAGGGCTGTTACAGGAGTACATACCTGTCTCCTGAGGCATGCTTACCTTTCGAAGATGTAGCAAAGAGATGCCTCCTCCAGCAGGCCCAGCAACAGTGACCCCTTTATAGGTGGAAGATTTCATTTTTACTGCACATTTTTCAAGAACATAAAGCCCAACCTTAATGGGAAAGGAACAAAGGCAGCCAAGAAGAAGGAACATATTTTAGCAGCCTGATTCAAAGCAATAGACCACATCTGGAGTGCTCGGGCTAGTGGTGGCATGGGGCTTGTACCTGGAGAACAAGGTCAGTTGAACATAACAATAGGAGATCATTCCCACGGACTGCCTCTTTATAGCACATCATCATGAAATACAAAGAATACGCAATGTTCAGTATCACTTCATCACGGCGGGAGAGATAAAGAAAGATACAGTCACCTCATATACATCAAGCATGCTTCAGCACAGGATCCACCAGTAAAGCCAATCCAGCTCATCAGTGCAGCTTTAGGACACTATCATCAGCTTCTAGTTCACTGAAGTTACAGCCTAGCATGCCCTATGGCCTCAGCACCACACCATTTTTACCAGTAGGTTATTGTACTCTTTACTACCCCAGGTTTCCAAATGACACAAAATAAACATTCACACGTAGCGCTATGAAGAAAACTCCAGTATAGTTTTTCACTGAAAAGAGAACAATGTGTGTAATGCTTCCAAGCACAGCCACAATTTGCTCTATTTATTTATCGCATCATTCTTCAAAGCAGGCCAGAAAATACTTTCAAGGGAGCCAAGCCTACTCTCTCAAAGATTTCCAGCACGACCGCTACTGTCACGAGCCAGTCACGGACAACTTGCACACACAAGTCTCATGGGAGGGAAAGGGACACTGAGGAATACACAGGTGGCTATAACCATTAACAATTTTTCCTTAGCAAGGCCAAAAGGGAATCCAGGCTACCTCAGCAACAGCTTTCCCCCAAGCATAGCCTTTCTCTTCAATGAACACCACCAAGTATTTATGCAGTAGGCATAGAAATTTTTCTCCTCTAGGACCAAGATCTCACATAAGGAAACAGCACAAGTGTTAGCAAGCAATGCTCTAAAAGACATCCTTATAAACACCTGGTGCCCAAAGATTACAATGGTTAGGGTTCAATAAGCAGATCTACTCAAAAGCCAAGTAGGAACTGAAACCCAGTTAAGCTCAAAGCAGTAGAGTTAGCGCTGTAACTTCTGTAGATCTTAATAACATGGGGCTTCTTTCCCAGGCATTTACCCAGCATTGTAGAAAGAGAAAGTCAGGCTTACAAAACACATGTAGCACAAAAGAAATTGTGGAGACACCACTTAAAAAGGTCCAATAAGATCACCCTAAAACTCAGGGGTGGTGCCACACCAAACCAAGGGACTCGTGCACTTAGTCCCTTCTTCAAAAAGTGCTCAGGTAAAGCTCAAGATCAAGCACATCCTTCAGCTCTTCACCCCACTGCACTCCCCATCCTGGTGCAATGCTCCCCCCCCCAACAGACTGGGAGCCGAGAGAGGTGCTGGGAGTCTCCCAGCCCCCCATCAGGAGCAGCTTAGGATCTCCCTTTGCTTCTAGAGGCATCCCCGCCCAAAAATGCATTTAACACCCTCCACCAATAAAATGTTGCAACGTTGCTACTACAAACAAGGTACAGGGAGCTCTTACAGTGGGCCCAACCCAATCCCTAGAGTTGTGCAGGGCCATAGGCACTCTAGGGAATGTTATCCCTATCTGACCAGGTAGTAATGGAGACCATGGTTGGGGTCCCAGGTGGGATGGGAGATACAGGGGTCCTATATGGAGAAGAGGGACCTGTGTGGGTGTAGGTGTGGGCTGCGGGTGGGATGGGGGACTCTAGTGAGGATCACATAGGAGATGGGGACCTATGTGGGGGTTTTGTGTGGGTGGGGGGCTGCAGGTGGGGTGACAGGCAGGGTGGACGCCTCGGGTGGATGGAAGGTCCGGGTTGGGGATGGTGCCACGGGTGGGGAACCTGGGAGCAGACAGGACCTGGGTTTGGGGGATCCCCGGTTGAGGGGCCCCAGGATCGGGGGATGCCCGGTGGGGTCAGCACCGCGGACAGCGCCCGGTCCATCCCGGC